>JAQFWZ010000068.1:1682635-1797635 GCA_027789725.1 Dendropsophus ebraccatus | reverse complement strand
ACCGGGTAACCCCTCAGGAGATCGGTCCACTGAGACAGGGCGAGAAAGATGGCCCGGAGCTCCAGGATATTGATGTGAAGCCGAGCCTCCATCGGCGACCAAGAGCCCTGAGCTGTGTGGCTCCCGAAGACAGCCCCCCACCCGGACAGGCTGGCATCCGTAGAGACGACCAGCCAATTGAGGGGGAGGAACGAGCGGCCGAGGAGGACCACCGGAGACGTCAACCACCAAAGAAGCTCCCTGCGAACAGCAGGGGACAGGAGGATCTTCTTGTGGAGAGACAGAGGGGACCTGTCCCATTAAGACAGAATCGCCCGCTGCAGAGGGCGCGAATGAAACTGAGCGAAGGGGATCGCCTCGAAGGAGGAGACCATCTTGCCCAGGACTCGCATGCAAAGGCGAATCGAACAGGGGGCGCCCGAGCGGAGCAGAGAGACTGCCGAGCGCAGGGAGGCAACTTTGTTGGGAGGAAGGAGGACACGGGCCGACTCGGTGTTGAATAGCATCCCGAGAAACTCCATAGAGCGGGAGGGAAGTAGGGAAGATTTTCGGTAATTGATCACCCAACCGAAATTGGTCAAGAGATCGAGTGTGATCTGGAGGCTGGACAAAGTGTCCTGTTTGGAGCGGCCCTTTACCAAGAGGTCGTCCAGGTATGGCAGGACAGCCACCCCCTTTGACCGAAGCAGAGCCATCAAAGGTGCAAGGATCTTTGTAAAGACCCGAGGCGCCGTGGCGAGCCCGAAGGGCAGGGCAACGAACTGGAAATGTCCAGAACCGACGGCGAAACGTAGGAAACGTTGATGACTGGCTGCGATGGGAACATGCAGATAGGCGTCGCGGATGTCTATAGATGCAAGAAATTCGTCCTGCTCTAGAGACGCGACCACCGACCGCAAGGATTCCATGCGGAACCGCCGAAGGCGAACGAACCTGTTCAGCCGTTTCAAATCCAGGATAGGACGGACCGAGCCGTCCTTTTTGGGGACTGTGAACAGATTGGAATAGAATCCCTGGAAATGCTCGGAGGGAGGAACCGGGACCACAACTCCTTGAGCTAGGAGATTCTGAACCGCCCGAAAAAGCTCGGAAAGCCGCGCCGAAGAGCGTGGGAGATTTGACGGAAAAAAGCGAGGAGGCGGCATGGACGCGAACTCGATTTTGTATCCTGAAGACACCACCTCCCGTACCCACACATCGGGCACATGGGCGAGCCAAATCTCCTTGAAGGAGAGCAGACGACCCCCTACTTGAGGGAGAGACCCGACAGGGAAAGGACCATCAGGAAGAAGACTTGGGGGCAGGACCTTTAGAAGGGCGAGAACGGGGCTGCCAGGAGGGGCGGGGTTTGAAAGAGGGCTTCCTAGAAGGAGCTGGAGGCGCATCCTTAGCCTGGCGACGACGCGCCGGAGGCTCAAAGGAGCGGAAACGGCTGGAACGCCTGTGAGGCTGAGGGCGCCGGGACCGGTTTTGAGGGAGCAAGGAACTCTTCCCCCCTGTAGCGTCCGAGATTATTTTATCAAGCCGCTCCCCGAAAAGTCTGTTCCCTGCAAAGGGAAGAGAGGTCAGAGCCTTCTTGGAGGCGGCATCAGCTGACCAGCATTTTAACCAAACAGATCGTCGGATGGCTACAGAGTTAGCCAGGGACCGCGCAGACAAACGAGCAGCTTCCTGAGAAGCGTCGCACAAGTATTTGGACGCATGCAGAATCTGCGAGGCCAGAGGCAGGAGATCCTCGCGCGGGGTGTCCAGGGAGAGGTCATGGACTAACTGCCTGGCCCAAGAGGAACAAGCCTTGCTGACCCAGGATGCAGCAAAGGTAGGACGTAGGGCCGAACCGGCCGCAATAAAGACAGACTTCGAAAAAGCGTCGATTTTCTTGTCGACTGGGTCAGTGAGTGAAGCACCATCTGCCAGAGGCAGAGTAGTTGACTTGGAAAGTCGAGAAACCGGAGGGTCCACAGAGGGGGGCACTGTCCATGTAGTGACCAAGTCAGGGGAGAAGGGAAACAATGCCTCGGCACGCTTAGAAGATGGAATCCGCCGGTCAGGGTGATTCCACTCCTTTGCTAGAAGATCTTCAAAATCCTTATGGTTGGGGAAAACCAAAGGCTGTCGCTTATGGCGACTGAAAGAGACTTCACTCCTGGAAGTAGAAGGGGACTCTTCTGCAATATGTAAGGTGTCCCGCACTGCACGGATCAAGGCCTGCACTGCAGAGGCCAGCTGATCCTCCCTGTCGGACTCTGAGGCAGAGTCAGAGGGGTCCCCCGAGGTGGCGGAGAGGGGTCGCTGGGAAGCGGAACCGCCTGCAGTGGATCTGTCCGGAGAAGGGTCTGAGGAACACCTAGGTGGTGACCGTGAGACAGAGAGTCTAGATCTCCTAGAAGGTGAACGTGAGACAGAGAGTCTAGATCTCTTATGAGACCGTCCTCTGGAAGGCGAGTCAGGAGATACCCTGGAGGGTCCCGCCGCTGGAGGCGCTTGGGAAGGCAACCGCTCAATGGCATGGATCATGACCTGGGACAGCTTAGAGAGGTCACCGATCGCCTGGGACAGGGATCTAGCCCACTCAGGGGAGGCTGCGTCTGAACCTGCAGGGGAGGTCTCCTGGGAGGTGGCACTAGGGTTAAGGCATAGCAGACAGAGGGGGCCAGGCTGACCGCAGGGGAACTTTTTATTGCAGCGAGCACACGCAAAGTGTGTCGCCACAGCCGCAGGAGCGAGCTGCCTAGGGGGGTCGTCCCGGGGACCAGACATGGTAGCTAGGGCTGGTAGCCTGGAGAGTGGAGGAGGGGAATATCACCCACTGGGTGAGCCTACCCGACCCTGGAGCTGCTGCCGCACTGGATGCTGGAGCTGCACTGGATGCTGGAGCACGCTGGATGCTGTGGATTCTGAGCTGCTGCTGCTGTGCACAGGGAGCTGAGGCTGCTGTACTGGCAGGCAGAGAGAACAGCAGGTGGCCACAAGCTGCTGCGCTGCAGAGACGAGAGGAGGAAGGGAGGGGGCACAGGAAGGAGCAGGTGGGGGCTACAGGAGTAGCCAATAAGAGAGAAGCTAGCGGCGGGAAGGGCCGAAAACGGGCGGCCGCTCCGCCCCCGTGACGTCACTCGTGTGCGCCGATGCGGCCTAGCTCCGGCAGAAGCCGGGGGCTAAATTTATGGGCAGGCCGGCGGCAGCGAGACGGCGGCGCGGAGCGCTGAAGAACGCGGCCGCCGGCAGAAAAGGAAGGGAGAAGAGCCCGGTAAACCCCCCGGTCGCCCCTATGGAGCTGCTGCATGTGGGCAGGAGCTCCAGAGACTCCCTCCACCCCCTCTCCCTGAAGAAAGAGGCCCGCAGAGACCATCTTGCCCAGAGCCTCTGAGAGGGAGGCAGGGAGGGAGAGAGGCAGGGAGGGAGAGAGACAGGAGGGGAAGAGGCAGGGAAGGGGAGTAATTGGGTGCCCTGGTAGGATGACCCCCCCCAGATTCCAAAGAGGGCTAAGGACAGGAATACTCACCTGTCCGGCGTCTTCAGGTGCGCGCAGGGTCACCCCTTCGGCCACCTCGCACCTTTGTGGGGGACCGGTATCCTGCCGCAGGGAGCGGGCGTTGGGGGACGGGTGACCGGCGCAGGGAAAAGAAACTTTCCATGCACCCTCAGGGGGAACTGCGTCTGATGTGGCAGCCCACGCCGACGGTCCCCCTGATAACCTAAAAGAAAAGAAAAAGAAATAAAAAATGGAGGTGCATGCACCTGTGTCTACCTCCTACGGACACTAGACTAAAACTGAGTTAGCCTGGTGCCTGTAGGAGGGGTATAGCCTGCCAGGCGGAGTCACTTCTTCTTCTGTCTAGTGTCGCCTCCTAGTGGCAGTAGCCTATACCCACTGGTGCTGTGTCCCCCAATGACAGGCACAAGAAATATATGTATATGCTCTCTGTGACTGTATATATATGTATATATGCTCTGTGACTGTATATATATATGTATATGCTCTCTGTGACTGTATATATATATGTATGCTCTCTGTGACTATATATATATATGTATGCTCTGTGACTGTATATATATGTATATGCTCTCTGTGACTGTATATATATGTATATGCTCTCTGTGACTGTATATATGTATATATGCTCTGTGACTGTATATATATATGTATATATGCTCTGTGACTATATATATATGTATATATGCTCTGTGACTGTATATATATGTATATGCTCTCTGTGACTGTATATAAATGTATATGCTCTCTGTGACTGTATATATATGTATGCTCTCTGTGACTGTATATATATATGTATATGTTCTCTGTGACTGTATATAAATGTATATGCTCTCTGTGACTGTATATATATATGTATATGTTCTCTGTGACTGTATATATATGTATGCTCTCTGTGACTGTATATATATGTATATGCTCTCTGTGACTGTATATATATGTATATGCTCTCTGTGACTGTATATATATATATATATGTATATGCTCTCTGTGACTGTATATAAATGTATATGCTCTCTGTGACTGTATATATATGTATGCTCTCTGTGACTGTATATATATGTATGCTCTCTGTGACTGTATATATATATGTATATGCTCTCTGTGACTGTATATATATATATATATATATGTATATGCTCTCTGTGACTGTATATAAATGTATATGCTCTCTGTGACTGTATATATATGTATGCTCTCTGTGACTGTATATATATGTATGCTCTCTGTGACTGTATATATATGTATGCTCTCTGTGACTGTATATATATATGTATATGCTCTCTGTGACTGTATATATATATGTATATGCTCTCTGTGACTGTATATATATGTATATGCTCTCTGTGACTGTATATAAATGTATGCTCTCTGACTGTATATAAATGTATATGCTCTCTGTGACTATATATATATATATATGCTCTCTGTGACTGTATATATATATGTATATGCTCTCTGTGACTGTATATATATATGTATATGCTCTCTGTGACTGTATATGTATGCTCTCTGTGACTGTATATATATATGTATATGCTCTCTGTGACTGTATATATATATGTATATGCTCTCTGTGACTATATATATATGTATATGCTCTCTGTGACTGTATATATATGTATGCTCTCTGTGACTGTATATATATGTATATGCTCTCTGTGACTGTATATATGTATATGCTCTCTGTGACTGTATATATATATGTATATGCTCTCTGTGACTGTATATAAATGTATGCTCTCTGTGACTGTATATATATATGTATATGCTCTCTGTGACTGTATATATATGTATATGCTCTCTGTGACTGTATATAAATGTATGCTCTCTGACTGTATATATATGTATATGCTCTCTGTGACTATATATATATGTATATGCTCTCTGTGACTGTATATATATATGTATATGCTCTCTGTGACTGTATATATATATGTATATGCTCTCTGTGACTGTATATATATATATGTATATGCTCTCTGTGACTACATATATATATGTATATGCTCTCTGTGACTATATATATGTATATGTTCTCTGACTGTGTATATAAATGTACGCTCTCTGTGACTATATATATATATGTATGCTCTCTGTGACTTTATATATATATATATGTATGTATGCTCTCTGTGACTGTATATATATGTATATGCTCTCTGTGACTGTATATATATGTATATGCTCTCTGTGACTATATATATATGTATGCTCTCTGTGACTGTATATATATATGTATATATATATATATATATATATATATATATTTTTCGCTTTATAGGACGCACCTTTTGATAAGACGCACCCCTGATTTTAGGGGAGAAAAATAGAAAAAAAAATATTTTGCTCATTGTCACAGTTTGGAGATAGCATATAATGCCCACATAGTAGCCAATCCCCCATAAAGTGCCCCACATAGTAGCCAGTGCCCCCCATAGTAGCCAATCCCCCCATAGTAGCCAATCCCCCCATAGTAGCCAATCCCCCCATATTAGCCAGTGCCCCTCATAGTAGCCAGTGCCCCTCATAGTAGCCAGTGCCCCTCATAGTAGCCAATCCCCCCAAAGTAGCCAATCCCCCCATAGTAGCCAATCCCCTCATAGTAGCCAGTGCCCCTCATAGTAGCCAGTGCCCCTCATAGTAGCCAGTGCCCCTCATAGTAGCCAGTGCCCCTCATAGTAGCCAATCCCCCCATAGTAGCCAATCCCCCCATAGTAGCCAGTGCCCCTCATAGTAGCCAATCCCCCTCATAGTAGCCAATCCCCTCATAGTAGCCAATCCCCCCATAGTAGCCAGTGCCCCCCATAGTAGCCAATCCCCCCATAGTAGCCAGTGCCCCCATAGTAGCCAGTGCCCCTCATAGTAGCCAATCCCCCCATAGTAGCCAATCCCCCCATAGTAGCCAATCCCCCCATAGTAGCCAATCCCCTCATAGTAGCCAATCCCCCCATAGTAGCCAGTGCCCCTCATAGTAGCCAGTGCCCCCCATAGTAGCCAATCCCCCCATAGTAGCCAGTGCCCCCCATAGTAGCCAATCCCCCATAGTAGCCAGTGCCCCTCATAGTAGCCAATCCCCTCATAGTAGCCAGTGCCCCTCATAGTAGCCAATCCCCTCATAGTAGCCAGTGCCCCCCATAGTAGCCAGTGCCCCTCATAGTAGCCAATCCCCTCATAGTAGCCAGTGCCCCTCATAGTAGCCAGTGCCCCTCATAGTAGCCAGTGCCCCTCATAGTAGCCAATCCCCCCATAGTAGCCAGTGCCCCTCATAGTAGCCAGTGCCCCCCATAGTAGCCAATCCCCCCATAGTAGCCAGTGCCCCTCATAGTAGCCAGTGACCCCCATAGTAGCCAGTGACCCCCATAGTAGCCAGTGCCCCACATAGTAGCCAGTGACCCCCATAGTAGCCAGTGACCCCCATAGTAGCCAGTGCCCCACATAGTAGCCAGTGCCCCACATAGTAGCCAGTGCCCCTCATAGTAGCCAGTGCCCCTCATAGTAGCCAATCCCCCCATAGTAGCCAGTGCCCCTCATAGTAGCCAGTGCCCCTCATAGTAGCCAATCCCCCCATAGTAGCCAGTGCCCCTCATAGTAGCCAATCCCCCCATAGTAGCCAGTGCCCCCATAGTAGCCAGTGACCCCCATAGTAGACAGTGACCCCCATAGTAGCCAGTGCCCCCATAGTAGCCAGTGACCCCCTTAGTACCCTGTGCCCCCCATAGCAGCCATTTTCCCCCCTAAAACAACAAACCAGTAACTCACCTGTCCGGCGGCCCCAGCAGCTCCTGTCTCCCGTCGGCCGTGCGCACTTCCGACATCCTCCGGGCACAGGCAGCGGGGTACAGAGACGCTGCCTGTGCCGGAAGTGTCCTGCAACCTCTATCATGAATGATAGAGGCTGCAGAACACATCCAGGACACAGGCAGTCTCTGTACCCCGCTGCCTGTGCCCGGAGGATGTCGGAAGTGCGCACGGCCGACGGGAGACAGGAGCTGCTGGGGCCGCCGGACAGGTGAGTTCCGGGACCACCTCCGCCCGCTCGCTCAGCTGACAGCCGATCAGGAGCCCAGGAAAGTGCTGCTCATTGCACTTTCCCGGGCTTCTGATCAGCTCAGCTGAGCGGCGATGGAGGGGCAGGCTGGGCGGGCGGAGGGGATCGCTCAGAGCCGCTCACTATGCATATGCATAGTGAGCGGCAATACAGGGGGCGGGCGGGACGGCTTCCATGCGGTGCTCTGCACTGCTTGGGAGCCGTCTTCGCTTTATAAGACGCACTTAGATTTTCCTCCCACTTTGGGAGGAAAAAAAGTGCGTCTTATAAAGCGAAAAATACGGTATGTATATGCTCTCTGTTAGGGCTGGGCGATAATGGCCTAAATCTATATCGCGGTTTATCGTACATATAACTGCGGTAACGATAATTGAGCGATAATTATGACACGCCCCTTTTACAAGCCACACCCACTTGGTTGTGCCAAACGCAATATTTAGTTTCAATAACGTAAAAAAAATAATAAAAATTAACTGAGCAGCAACCAAGGCTATGTACACACTACAGAACATGTATAGACAGGTATACAGCCACTACAGGATGTGTATATACAGGTATACAGCCACTACAGGATGTGTATATACAGGTATACAGCCACTACAGGATGTGTATATACAGGTATACAGCCACTACAGAATGTGTACACAGACGTATATAGCTATGTACACAATACAGGACGTGTATACATAGGTATACAGAGCATTGTCTACACTGGATACAGCTGAGCGCAGGACTAGCCATGTACAATGTATCAGTCTGGAGCTCACAGAGCATTGTCTACACTGGATACGGCTGGGAGCAGGACTAGCTATGTACAATGTATCAGTCTGGAGCTCACAGAGCATTGTCTACACTGTATACAGCTGGGAGCAGGACTAGCTATGTACAATGTATCAGTCTGGAGCTCACAGAGCATTGTCTACACTGTATACAGCTGGGAGCAGGACTAGCTATGTACAATGTATCAGTCTGGAGCTCACAGAGCATTGTCTACACTGGATACAGCTGGGAGCAGGACTAGCTATGTACAATGTATCAGTCTGGAGCTCACAGAGCATTGTCTACACTGGATACAGCTGAGAGCAGGACTAGCTATGTACAATGTATCAGGCTGGAGCTCACAGAGCATTGTCTACACTGTATACAGCTGGGAGCAGGACTAGCTATGTACAATGTATCAGTCTGGGGCTCACAGAGCATTGTCTACACTGGATACAGAGCAGGACTAGCTATGTACAATGTATCAGTCTGGAGCTCACAGAGCATTGTCTACACTGGATACAGCTGAGAGCAGGACTAGCCATGTACAATGTATCAGTCTGGAGCTCACAGAGCATTGTCTACACTGGATACAGAGCAAGACTAGCTATGTACAATGTATCAGTCTGTAGAGCTCACAGAGCATTGTCTACACTGGATACAGCTGAGAGCAGGACTAGCTATGAACAATGTATCAGTCTGGTGTCCAGGCTGTTTGTATCCAGTGTAGACAATGCTCTGTGAGCTAGACTGGGGCAGGATGGCTCTACTGGCACTAAACAAGCTAGGAACAGACAAGGATCTGATCATGTAGGGAGGGCAGAACACGTGTGCGGTGTGGACTATGGGACCGGGCTGAGTCGCGCAGCGCTCCGTGTGGTATCCACGGGACATGAAGGGCCGCATCGGACGACTGGGGTCTGCTCTGCTGTGGCGGGCGAGTTGGGGCCAACTGTGCCAGCCGGGGGCTGCTCTGCCATGTGGGGTGAGTGGGGACCCGCTGTGCCGGGTGGGCGGAGGGCTGATACCTGTGTCGGGCAAGTTGATGACCGATATGCCGGGCGGGCGGCTGCTCTGCCGTGTCGGGCGGGTGGGGGCCGCTCTGCTGTGCCGGGAAGACCGCTGTGATATGCCGGACGGGGGAGGATGGCAGGGGCGCTCTGACACACGGTGCTGGTCTCCTATGTGCAGTCCGTGCATCCCTGCACAGACTGCACATAGGAGGCTTCCTCCGGCCTGTGCAGCGCTTAGGGCTCAGGTAGGAAAATAGTAAAAATACAGCAGATACCGTCCTGGCAAAGTTGAGGTCGGTTAACCGACGCCAGAGACGGTATCGGTATTTTGACGGTATACCGCCCAGCCCTACTCTCTGTGACTATATATATGTATGCTCTCTGTGACTGTATATATATATGTATATGTATGCTCTCTGTGACTGTATATATATGTATATGCTCTCTGTGACTGTATATATATGTATATGCTCTCTGTGACTGTATATATATGTATATGCTCTCTGTGACTATATATATGTATGCTCTCTGTGACTGTATATATATGTATATGCTCTCTGACTATATATATGTACATGCTCTCTGTGACTGTATATATATATATGTATATGTTCTCTGTGACTGTATATATAAATGTATATGCTCTCTGTGACTGTATATATATATGTATATGCTCTCTGTGACTGTATATATGTACATGCTCTCTGTGACTGTATATATATATATGTATATGTTCTCTGTGACTGTATATATATGTACATGCTCTCTGTGACTGTATATATATATATGTATATGCTCTCTGTGACTATATATATGTATATGCTCTCTGTGACTATATATATGTATATGCTCTCTGTGACTGTATATAAATGTATATGCTCTCTGTGACTGTATATATATGTATATGCTCTCTGTGACTATATATATATATGTATGCTCTCTGTGACTGTATATATATGTATATGCTCTCTGTGACTGTATATATATGTATATGCTCTCTGTGACTGTATATATATGTACATGCTCTCTGTGACTATATATAAATGTATATGCTCTCTGTGACTGTATATAAATGTATATGCTCTCTGTGACTGTATATAAATGTATATGCTCTCTGTGACTATATATATGTATATGCTCTCTGTGACTATATATATGTATATGCTCTCTGTGACTGTATATAAATGTATATGCTCTCTGTGACTGTATATATATGTATATGCTCTCTGTGACTATATATATATATGTATGCTCTCTGTGACTGTATATATATGTATATGCTCTCTGTGACTGTATATATATGTATATGCTCTCTGTGACTGTATATATATGTACATGCTCTCTGTGACTATATATAAATGTATATGCTCTCTGTGACTGTATATAAATGTATATGCTCTCTGTGACTGTATATATATGTATATGCTCTCTGTGACTGTATATATATATATGTATATGCTCTCTGTGACTGTATATAAATGTATATGCTCTCTGTGACTATATATATATGTATATGTTCTCTGTGACTGTATATATATGTATATGCTCTCTGTGACTGTATATAAATGTATATGCTCTCTGTGACTGTATATATATGTATATGCTCTCTGTGACTATATATATATATATATATATGTATGCTCTCTGTGACTGTATATATATATATATGCTCTCTGTGACTGTATATATGTACATGCTCTCTGTGACTATATATATATGTATATGCTCTCTGTGACTGTATATATATATGTATATGCTCTCTGTGACTATATATATATATGTATGCTCTCTGTGACTATATATATATATATATATATATATATATATATATATATATATATATATATATATGTATGCTCTATGACTATATATATATATATATATATATATATATATATATATATATGTATGCTCTCTGTGACTATATATATATATATATATATATATATATATATATATATATATATGCTCTCTGTAACTGTATATATATATGTATGCTCTCTGTGACTGTATATATATGTATATGCTCTCTGTGACTGTATATATATGTATATGCTCTCTGTGACTGTATATATATGTATATGCTCTCTGTGACTGTATATATATGTATATGCTCTCTGTGACTGTATATATATGTATATGCTCTCTGTGACTGTATATAAATGTATATGCTCTCTGTGACTGTATATATATATATGTATATGCTCTCTGTGACTGTATATATATATGTATATGCTCTCTGTGACTATATATATATATGTATGCTCTCTGTGACTATATATATATGTATATGCTCTCTGTGACTGTATATATATGTACATGCTCTCTGTGACTATATATATATATGTATGCTCTCTGTGACTATATATATATATGTATGCTCTCTGTGACTATATATATATGTATATGCTCTCTGTGACTGTATATATATGTACATGCTCTCTGTGACTATATATATATATGTATGCTCTCTGTGACTATATATATATATATATATATATATATATATATATATATATATGTATGCTCTCTGTAACTGTATATATATATGTATGCTCTCTGTGACTGTATATATATGTATATGCTCTCTGTGACTGTATATATATGTATATGCTCTCTGTGACTATATATATATGTATATGCTCTCTGTGACTGTATATAAATGTATATGCTCTCTGTGACTGTATATATATATATATATGTATATGCTCTCTGTGACTGTATATATATATATGTATGCTCTCTGTGACTATATATATATGTATATGCTCTCTGTGACTGTATATATATATATATATGTATGCTCTCTGTGACTGTATATATATGTATATGCTCTCTGTGACTATATATATATGTATGTATGCTCTCTGTGACTGTAAATATATGTATATGCTCTCTGTGACTGTATATATATATGTATATGCTCTCTGTGACTGTATATATAAATGTATATGCTCTCTGTGACTGTATATAAATGTATATGCTCTCTGTGACTATATATATATATATGTATATGCTCTCTGTGACTATATATATGTATATGCTCTCTGGGACTATATATATATATATATATATATATATATATATGTGTATATGCTCTCTGTGACTATATATATGTATATGCTCTCTGTGACTATATATATGTATATGCTCTCTGGGACTATATATATATATATATATATATATATATATATATATATATATATATATATATATATATATATATGCATGCTTTCTGTGACTATATATATATATATATATATATATATATGTATATGCTCTCTGTGACTATATATATATATATATATATATATATATATATGCTCTCTGTGACTACATATATATATGTATATGTTCTCTGTGACTGTATATATATATGTATGCTTTCTGTGACTGTATATATATATGTATCCTTTCTGTGACTCTATATATATATATATGCTCTCTGTGACTATATATATATATATATATATATATATGTATGCTCTCTGACTGTATATGTATATATGTATGCTCTCCGTGACTGTATATAGACATATGTATGTTGCTGTATACAGTGAGCATGCGGTCAGAGCGGCAGCCTGGATATAGCGTACACTTGCAGTCATATATAGCAGCTCTGGCTCCTGTATACAGACTCCTCTTGGCTGCAGTAGATTACAGGGGCTGGGTGCGAGAGTCTGCAGCCAGTGTATGACAGGAGGTTGGTACCCTGCAGAGGGTCACGGACACTCACGTTGAGGTGCGGCGGCTCGGCCAGGAGCTGCTGGTATCTCTGGAGCAGCTGCTGTAAGGCGCTGTGCTTCTGGATGATTCCCTGGTACTGGAAGCCCAGCCGATGCTGCTCGTGCTGCTGCCAGTGTGCTGCCGCCTCCTGCAGCGTCCTCAGCCTCTGCGCCTGCTCCGGATCCTCCGTCAGGTTCATGCCCGGCTAGAGGAAAGATAGCAGAGAGGTAAGCACTGCACCCTGCCCGTCCCATACAGCCCAGGGACGCTGCAGTACCGCCTGTCACCACACACACACGGGGGCAGAGTTACCGTGGCATCCTGTGCAGGGGGCGGGGCCATATCCACTGGGGGTGGCTCCTGGCTAGGTGGGGGTGGAGCATGTCCTGCAGATACTGGGGGGGCGCTCTGAGCAGGATCGGGGGTCTCCGTCAGATGCTTCTTAGATTTCTGCTGGAGACTCAGCAGGTGCTGCTTATAGTAATACTGCTGCTGTTCCTGCAACACCAAGAGCCAGAGGGGATTACAGCCCGCCCCCGGGGTATATAACAGCCCGCCCCCGGGGTATATAACCCCCCCCGCCCCCGGGGTATATAACTCCCCCCGCCCCCGGGGTATATAAACCCCCCCGCCCCCGGGGTATATAACCCCCCCCGCCCCCGGGGTATATAACCCCCCCCGCCCCCGGGGTATATAACCCCCCCCGCCCCCGGGGTATATAACCCCCCCGCCCCCGGGATATATAACCCCCCCCGCCCCCCTCCCCGGGGTATATAACCCCCCCCCGCCCCCGGGGTATATAACCCCCCCCCCCCGCCCCCGGGGTATATAACACCCCCCCCCAGCAATATATAACACCCCCCCCCCGCCCCGGGGTATATAACCCCCCCGCCCCCCTCCCCGGGGTATATAACCCCCCCGCCCCCCTCCCCGGGGTATATAACCCCCCCCCCCCCCGCGGTATATAACCCCCCCGCCCCCCTCCCCGGGGTATATAACCCCCCCCGCCCCTGGGATATACAACCCCCACGATATATAACCCCCCCCCGCCCCCCTCCCCGGGGTATATAACCCCCCCCCAAGGATATATAAACCCCGGGATATATAACCCCACCAGCCCACCCGGGGTATATAAACCCCCCCCGGGATATATAACCCCCCCCCCAGGGTATATAACCCCCCACCCGGGATATATAACCCCCCCGCCCCCCTCCCCGGGGTATATAACCCCACCGCCCCCCTCCCCGGGGAATATAACGCCCCGCCCCCGGGATATATAACCGACCCCCCCCCCCCCGGATATATAAGCCAGCCCCCCTCCCCGGGATATATAACCCCCGCCTTGCTCATTCTCCCCTCAGTACTCCCCCTCCCCCCATTCTCTCCCCTCAGTACTCCCCCTCATTCTCTCCCCTCAGTACTCCCCCTCATTCTCTCCCCTCAGTACTCCCCCTCCCCCCATTCTCTCCCCTCAGTACTCCCCCTCATTCTCTCCCCTCAGTACTCCCCCTCATTCTCTCCCCTCAGTACTCCCCCTCATTCTCTCCCCTCAGTACTCCCCCTCATTCTCTCCCCTCAGTACTCCCCCTCATTCTCTCCCCTCAGTACTCCCCCTCATTCTCTCCCCACAGTACTCCCCCTCCCCCTCATTCTCTCCCCTCAGTACTCCCCCTCCCCCTCATTCTCTCCCCTCAGTACTCCCCCTCCCCTCATTCTCTCCCCTCAGTACTCCCCCTCCCCCCTCATTCTCTCCCCTCAGTACTCCCCCTCCCCCTCATTCTCTCCCCTCAGTACTCCCCCTCCCCCTCATTCTCTCCCCTCAGTACTCCCCCTCCCCCTCATTCTCTCCCCTCAGTACTCCCCCTCCCCCTCATTCTCTCCCCTCAGTACTCCCCCTCCCCCTCATTCTCTCCCCTCAGTACTCCCCCTCCCCCTCATTCTCTCCCCTCAGTACTCCCCCTCCCCCTCATTCTCTCCCCTCAGTACTCCCCCTCCCCCTCATTCTCTCCCCACCGTACTCCCCCTCCCCCTCATTCTCTCCCCTCAGTACTCCCCCTCCCCGTGTCCCCTCAGTACTCCCCCTCCCCGTGTCCCCTCAGTACTCCCCCTCCCCGTGTCCCCTCAGTACTCCCCCTCCCCGTGTCCCCTCAGTACTCCCCCTCCCCGTGTCCCCTCAGTACTCCCCCTCATTCTCTCCCCTCAGTACTCCCCCTCCCCCTCATTCTCTCCCCTCAGTACTCCCCCTCCCCCTCATTCTCCCCTCATTCTCTCCCCTCAGTACTCCCCCTCCCCGTGTCCCCTCAGTACTCCCCCTCCCCCTCATTCTCCCCTCAGTACTCCCCCCCATTCTCTCCCCTCAGTACTCCCCCTCCCCCTCATTCTCTCCCCACAGTACTCCCCCTCCCCCTCATTCTCTCCCCTCAGTACTCCCCCTCCCCGTGTCCCCTCAGTACTCCCCCTCCCCGTGTCCCCTCAGTACTCCCCCCTCCCCGTGTCCCCTCAGTACTCCCCCTCCCCGTGTCCCCTCAGTACTCCCCCTCATTCTCTCCCCTCAGTACTCCCCCTCCCCCTCATTCTCCCCTCAGTACTCCCCCTCCCCCTCATTCTCCCCTCATTCTCTCCCCTCAGTACTCCCCCTCCCCGTGTCCCCTCAGTACTCCCCCTCCCCCTCATTCTCCCCTCAGTACTCCCCCTCATTCTCTCCCCTCAGTACTCCCCCTCCCCCTCATTCTCCCCTCAGTACTCCCCCTCCCCCTCATTCTCCCCTCAGTACTCCCCCTCATTCTCTCCCCTCAGTACTCCCCCTCCCCCTCTCCCCTCAGTACTCCCCCCTCCCCCACATTCTCCCCTCAGTACTCCCCCTCCCCCTCATTCTCCCCTCATTCTCTCCCCTCAGTACTCCCCCTCCCCGTGTCCCCTCAGTACTCCCCCCTCCCCCTCATTCTCCCCTCAGTACTCCCCCTCATTCTCTCCCCTCAGTACTCCCCCCCCCCTCATTCTCCCCTCAGTACTCCCCCTCATTCTCTCCCCTCAGTACTCCCCCTCCCCGTGTCCCCTCAGTACTCCCCCTCCCCCTCATTCTCTCCCCTCAGTACTCCCCCTCCCCCCTATTCTCTCCCCTCAGTACTCCCCCTCTCCCCTCAGTACTCCCCCTCATTCTTTCCCCTCAGTACTCCCCCTCCCCCCGCAGTACTCCCCCTCCCCCCTCAGTACTCCCCCTCTCCCCTCAGTACTCCCCCTCCCCCTCAGTACTCCCCCTCTCCCCTCAGTACTCCCCCCTCTCCCCTCAGTACTCCCCCTCTCCCCTCAGTACTCCCCCTCCCCCCTCAGTACTCCCCCTCCCCCCTCAGTACTCCCCCTCCCCCCTCAGTTCTCCCCCTCCCCCCTCAGTACTCCCCCTCCCCCCTCAGTACTCCCCCTCCCCCTCTCCCCTCAGTACTCCCCCTCCCCCTCAGTACTCCCCCTCCCCCTCTGTACTCCCCCTCCCCCTCATTCTCTCCCCTCAGTACTCCCCCTCCCCCTCTCCCCTCAGTACTCCCCCTCTCCCCTCAGTACTCCCCCTCCCCCCTCAGTACTCCCCTCAGTACTCCCCCTCCCCCCTCAGTACTCCCCCTCCCCCTCTCCCCTCAGTACTCCCCCTCTCCCCTCAGTACTCCCCCTCCCCCCCATTCTCTCCCCTCAGTACTCCCCCTCCCCCCCATTCTCTCCCCTTAGTACTCCCCCTCCCCTCAGTACTCCCCCTCTCCCCTCAGTACTCCCCCTCCCCTCAGTACTCCCCCTCCCCCCCATTCTCCCCCCTCAGTACTCCCCCTCCCCCCCCCATTCTCCCCCCTCAGTACTCCCCCTCCCCCCCATTCTCTCCCCTCAGTACTCCCCCTCCCCCCCATTCTCTCCCCTCAGTACTCCCCCTCCCCCCCATTCTCTCCCCTCAGTACTCCCCCTCCCCCCCATTCTCTCCCCTCAGTACTCCCCCTCCCCCCCATTCTCTCCCCTCAGTACTCCCCCTCCCCCCCCATTCTCCCCCCTCAGTACTCCCCCTCCCCCTCAGTACTCCCCCTCCCCCCTCAGTACTCCCCCTCCCCCCTCAGCACTCCCCCTCCCCCTCAGTACTCCCCCTCTCCCCTCAGTACTCCCCCTCCCCCTCTCCCCTCAGTACTCCCCCTCCCCCCCATTCTCTCCCCTCAGTACTCCCCCTCCCCCCCATTCTCTCCCCTCAGTACTCCCCCTCCCCCCCATTCTCTCCCCTCAGTATTCCCCCTACCCCCCATTCTCTCCCCTCAGTACTCCCCCTCCCCCCCTCAGTACTCCCCCTCCCCCCATTCTCTCCCCTCAGTACTCCCCCTCCCCCCATTCTCTCCCCTCAGTACTCCCCCTCCCCCCTCAGTACTCCCCCTCCCCCCCATTCTCTCCCCTCAGTACTCCCCCTCCCCCCCTCAGTACTCCCCCTCCCCCCCATTCTCTCCCCTCAGTACTCCCCCTCCCCCCCTCAGTACTCCCCCTCCCCCTCATTCTCTCCCCTCAGTACTCCCCCTCCCCCCCTCAGTACTCCCCCTCCCCCCCTCAGTACTCCCCCTCCCCCCCATTCTCTCCCCTCAGTACTCCCCCTCCCCCCTCAGTACTCCCCCTCTCCCCTCAGTACTCCCCCTCTCCCCTCAGTACTCCCCCTCTCCCCTCAGTACTCCCCCTCATTCTCTCCCCTCAGTACTCCCCCCCCCCCATTCTCTCCCCTCAGTACTCCCCCTCCCCCCTCAGTACTCCCCCTCCCCCTCCCCCCTCAGTACTCCCCCTCCCCCCTCAGTACTCCCCCTCCCCCTCCCCCCTCAGTACTCCCCCTCCCCCTCATTCTCCCCCTCCCCGGTGCTCGCCCCTCCCCCTCCCCCCTCAGTACTCCCCCTCCCCGGTGCTCGCCCCTCCCCCTCCCCCCTCAGTACTCCCCCTCCCCGGTGCTCGCCCCTCCCCCTCTCCCCTCAGTACTCCCCCTCCCCCTCAGTACTCCCCCTCCCCGGTGCTCGCCCCTCCCCCTCGGTACCTCCAGGCTGCCGCTGTTCCTCTCCGGTGGCACGTCCTCTGCGGGGGGCGGTGGAGGCGGCGGCTGCTCGGCCGGTGCGGGGGGCGGCGGGGGCTGCTCGGGCTCGGGGGGCGGCGGGGGTTGCTGGTAGTCGGGGGGCGGCACGGAGTGTCCGTACGGTGGAGGAGGGAAGGGGTAGGCGGCGGCGGGCGGCCGCGGGGGGGCATAGTAGTGTCGCGGAGGGGGAGCGGAGGCCACCGGGGCTCCCGCGGGCAGCACAGACTCGAGCTGGCGCTGGTGCATCCGCTGGAGCTGCTCGAGCTGGGCCAGGTGCTGGTCCCGGAGACTCTGGAAGGCCGGGACCGGAGGGGGGGCTGCGGGGGTCGGGGGAGCGGGAGAGCCGCCATAACGGGGAGGCCAACCCGGGAACATGACGGCGCTGGGAAGCGAGCGCACACCGGAGCGGACGTGACGTCTCACCGGCGCATGCGCACTCAGCTGCTTCCAGGGTGCGAGTAGGCCGCGAGCCGGGGAAACTACAGACTAGTGACTGCGCATGCCCACACACTGGAGGAAGCCCCTCCTCCTCCTCCAGCGCTAGCACGTGACCGCTGCGGCGCTCCGCCCTCTGCCGGAGATACAGGAGAATGATGAGAGGATGCGGCTGCTATGGGAACTGCGGAGTCTGTGGTTGCTATGGGGATGCGGCTGCTGTGGAGGCGGCGGAGTCTGTGGTTGCTATGGGGATGCGGTTGCTGTGGAGGCAGCGGAGGCTGGTTGCTATGGGGATGTAGTTGCTGTGGGAACTGCGGAGTCTGTGGTTGCTATGGGGATGCGGCTGCTGTGGAGGCGGCGGAGTCTGTGGTTGCTATGGGGATGCGGCTGCTGTGGAGGCAGCGGAGGCTGGTTGCTATGGGGATGTGGTTGCTGTGGAGGCAGCAGAGTCTTGTTGCTATGGGGATGCGGCTGCTGTGGAGGCAGCGGAGTCTGGTTGCTATAGGGATGCGGTTGCTGTGGAGGCAGCGGAGGCTGGTTGCTATGGGGATGCAGTTGCTGTGGGAACTGCGGAGTCTGTGGTTGCTATGGGGATGCGGCTGCTGTGGAGGCAGCGGAGGCTGGTTGCTATGGGGATGTGGTTGCTGTGGAGGCAGCGGAGTCTGGTTGCTATGGGGATGCGGCTGCTGTGGAGGCAGCACAGTCTTGTTGCTATGGGGATGTGGTTGCTGTGGAGGCAGCGGAGGCTGGTTGCTATGGGGATGTGGTTGCTGTGGAGGCAGCGGAGTCTGGTTGCTATGGGGATGTGGTTGCTGTGGAGGCAGCGGAGTCTGGTTGCTATAGGGATGCGGTTGCTGTGGAGGCAGCGGAGTCTGGTTGCTATGCGGATGCGATTGCTCTGGAGGCAACGGAGTCTGGTTGCTATGGGGATGCGGTTGCTGTGGAGGCAGCGGAATCTGGTTGCTATGGGGATGCGGTTGCTGTGGAGGCAGCGGAGTCTGGTTACTATGGGGATGCGGTTGCTGTGGAGGCAGCGGAGTCTGGTTGCTATGGGGATGCAGTTGCTGTGGAGGCAGCGGAGTCTGGTTGCTATGGGGATGTGGTTGCTGTGGAGGCAGCGGAGTCTGGTTGCTATGGGGATGCGGTTGCTGTGGAGGCAGCGGAGTCTGGTTGCTATGGGGATGTTGTTGCTGTGGAGGCAGCGGAGGCTGGTTGCTATGGGGATGCGGCTGCTGTGGAGGCAGCGGAGTCTGGTTGCTATGGGGATGCGGTTGCTGTGGAGGCAGCGGAGTCTGGTTGCTATGCGGATGCGGTTGCTCTGGAGGCAGCGGAGTCTGGTTGCTATGCGGATGCGGTTGCTCTGGAGGCAGCGGAGTCTGGTTGCTATGGGGATGTGGTTGCTGTGGAGGCAGCGGAGTCTGGTTGCTATGGGGATGTGGTTGCTGTGGAGGCAGCGGAGTCTGGTTGCTATGGGGATGCGGTTGCTGTGGAGGCAGCGGAGTCTGGTCGCTATGGGGATGCGGTTGCTGTGGAGGCAGCGGAGTCTGGTCGCTATGGGGATGCGGTTGCTGTGGAGGCAGCGGAGTCTGGTCGCTATGGGGATGCGGTTGCTGTTGAGGCAGCGGAGTCTGGTTACTATGGGGATGCGGTTGCTGTGGAGGGAGCGGAGTCTGGTTGCTATGGGGATGTGGTTGCTGTGGAGGCAGCGGAGTCTGGTTGCTATGGGGATGCGGTTGCTGTGGAAGCAGCGGAGTCTGGTTGCTATGGGGATGTGGTTGCTGTGGAGGCAGCGGAGTCTGGTTGCTATGGGGATGCGGTTGCTGTGGAGGCAGCGGAGTCTGGTTGCTATGAAGAATTTGTTGCAGTTGCTGTGGAGGCAGCGGAGGCTGGTTGCTATGGGGATGTGGTTGCTGTGGAGGCAGCGGAGTCTGGTTGCTATGGGAATGCAGTTGCTGTGGAGGCGGCGGAGTCTGGTTGCTATGGGAATGCAGTTGCTGTGCAGGCGGCGGAGTCTGGTTGCTATGGGGATGCGGCTGCTGTGGAGGCAGCGGAGTCTGGTTGCTATGGGGATGTTGTTGCTGTGGAGGCAGCGGAGGCTGGTTGCTATGGGGATGCGGCTGCTGTGGAGGCAGCGGAGTCTGGTTGCTATGGGGATGCGGTTGCTGTGGAGGCAGCGGAGTCTGGTTGCTATGCGGATGCGGTTGCTCTGGAGGCAGCGGAGTCTGGTTGCTATGGGGATGCGGTTGCTGTGGAGGCAGCGGAGTCTGGTTGCTATGGGGATGTGGTTGCTCTGGAGGCAGCGGAGTCTGGTTGCTATGCGGATGCGGTTGCTCTGGAGGCAGCGGAGTCTGGTTGCTATGGGGATGCGGTTGCTGTGGAGGCAGCGGAGTCTGGTTGCTATGAAGAATTTATTGCAGTTGCTGTGGAGGCAGCGGAGTCTGGTTGCTATGGGGATGTGGTTGCTGTGGAGGCAGCGGAGTCTGGTTGCTATGGGGATGCGGGTGCTGTGGAGGCGGCGGAGTCTGGTTGCTATGGGAATGCAGGTGCTGTGGAGGCGGCGGAGTCTGGTTGCTATGGGGATGCGGCTGCTGTGGAGGCAGCGGAGTCTGGTTGCTATGGGGATGCGGTTGCTGTGGAGGCAGCGGAGTCTGGTTGCTATGGGGATGTGGTTGCTGTGGAGGCAGCGGAGGCTGGTTGCTATGGGGATGCGGGTGCTGTGGAGGCGGCGGAGTCTGGTTACTATGGGGATGCGGTTGCTGTGGAGGCAGCGGAGTCTGGTTGCTATGGGGATGCGGCTGCTGTGGAGGCAGCGGAGTCTGGTTGCTATGGGGATGCGGTTGCTGTGGAGGCAGCGGAGTCTGGTTGCTATGGGAATGCAGTTGCTGTGGAGGCGGCGGAGTCTGGTTGCTATGGGGATGCGGCTGCTGTGGAGGCAGCGGAGTCTGGTTGCTATGGGGATGCGGTTGCTGTGGAGGCAGCGGAGTCTGGTTGCTATGGGGATGCGGTTGCTGTGGAGGCAGCGGAGGCTGGTTGCTATGGGGATGCGGGTGCTGTGGAGGCAGCGGAGGCTGGTTGCTATGGGGATGCGGGTGCTGTGGAGGCGGCGGAGTCTGGTTGCTATGGCCGTAATTCCGTGCACAGGAACCATCAGGCGCTACCTGAGAAGCACGAGGGTGAGTCCCGCGGTCTCCCCGCCGCCATTACACAGCGGCAGGGCCTTCCCCGCCACAACTGCTGTGCCCTCCAGTGCCCCGGGGGCTTCCACCAGTGGAGGTGTATCCTCAACATCGGCTGCCTGCTGCTTCCCGTGCCCGCAGGGCACACATCAGACAAGCGTCTCACCGCCACGCCAAGTGCCCACGTGTTGTCCCGCAGAGCTGCAGCCGCCATTGTCAGGTGCCATAACGCCTGTACGCTCATCGGCTGAGCCACACGTCCCTGCTTCAGGGCATAGAGGCTGTTCTGCCCCAGAGACTCTCTCCCCCTCCTCACTAGTGCAGCGTGACCCCCTGGCTACACTGTCCCGTTCCACAGCGGAACCCACTACACCTGCTGCAATGGGGGACGACATGAGGGAGCTCAAACAGCAAATGGCTGCCATGCCCACAAAGGAGGACATGGAGAGATATGTGCAGCGCCTTCAATCTACTTATAAACTAGAAATAAAGGCACTCTCTGCCAACCGGGTGCAAAGGATAGAGGAGGACGTTGTTACCATATCAGCCCCCCAGTCTGCCCAACAAGTCATACAATCAGACCAACAGACCACACTGGCTCAGCATACCCAGCAGATTCACTCCCTTTTCAACTTAGTGGATGATCAGGAAAATCGCAATCGCCGCAATAACGTACGCCTCAGAGGTATTCCTGAAACAGTGGACACCCCAACACTGCTTCCTAAGCTACAGTCATTCTTTAATGCCATATTG
This sequence comes from Dendropsophus ebraccatus, assembly GCA_027789725.1. Lineage (NCBI taxonomy): Eukaryota > Metazoa > Chordata > Amphibia > Anura > Hylidae > Dendropsophus > Dendropsophus ebraccatus. Next base: position 1,775,161 of record JAQFWZ010000068.1, on the reverse strand, counting down.
GAACGCCCGGCTGACAATGTGATAGCAATAAACCGAGCACAACGGGCGCTTGGTCCCCGCAACCCTGATGCAAATAAGCCACGCGATGTGATTTGTCGCATTCATTTCTACCAAGTAAAGGAAGAGATCATGCGTAGAGCCCGGGATACAGAGACATTGCTACTTGACGGTCATCGCATACAACTGATGGCAGATTTCTCTCGTCTTACATTGGCTAAGAGACGCGCCCTTATTTAACCGCTTCTGGACACGCTGCGCACCAACAACCTAATATACTCATGGGGGCATCCATTCCAACTTCAAGTGCGCAAAAATGGCCGTCTTCATACGCTTCAGGCACCCGCAGATATTGATTCTTTCTGCTAATCCCTGGACCTCCCCGCTACCCAGATCACCGACTGGCCTTACACCGCCCCTCCTCTCCCGCAGCGGCAACCTCGTCGCAGAGATCGGAGGCATAACGTTTCACCGGGGGGAAGAGACCGCCCACAAGATGCGGCCATTGACTGACCGCCCGACAACGCTGAGGCGATAAGTACTCTTTTTTGACAGCAGTGTCTCCCATGCTTTGTTTTGCATATGTTGAACCTTCTGAGACGCCTGTCACCACATGGCCAGGGTATTACCCCCTGCAGTAAGACAGTTGTTGTAATAATATAGGTTGTTTTGTTTAGTACGTTCTATCGGTTCTATCACTAAGTATCCTGTGCCTTGCCTCATGACCCTATGAGGATGGGCTATGTGGGTTTGAGGATACCCAGCCATAAGTAACGAGGGAGCAGACCTCTGTGGCTCTTATGTGTAGGCCTCGTTGGGTCACTGCCACTAGCCTACCAACTCACCGTAATGCTCACGGTCAGCTGATAGAGACCTCGGGCCTTAGGCCTAGAAGGGACATTATAATCATAGTTACTAGTTCCATACTTTTCTTGTGGTTTTTGTTTGTTTATCTATTCAATGTCTAATTCTACCTGGTGCCGGGTGGGAGGGTTTGTTAGTCCTACCTAGGCAACTCTTCCACCTCAGGTTCGACCGCTTTATTGCGGTCCTTACTTACCTCTTCTTTACCTCTCAGTGTAGTTGCTGGGAGGTCCGCACATTTTCTATCCCCTTTCTCTCTACCTCCTTCTTCTTTCTCTCCCTCCTCTCCTCCTTCTTCATCCCTCTAACTCTCTTTCCACCCTACCTCCCCCTTCCTTGTCCCCCCCCCCTCCCTATCCAGGATGGCGGCTTCCATTAAACTATGCTCCCTGAATGTTAGAGGGTTCAATACCCCTGAAAAGAGGTCACAGGTCTGTTACACCATGCATAAAGAACGTGCTCATTTTCTCTTTTTGCAAGAGACCCATTTTAAAACACATCACATACCTCAGTTCTCCAATAGGTATTATCCAACCTGGCATCACAGCACCAACCCCGATTCTAAATCTAAAGGAGCTAGTATCGGTATTCACAAATCACTACGTCATAAGGTGCTTGACACTCAGGTTGACACGGAGGGGAGATATGTGTTTTTAAAGATATCTGTCCAGTCTAAAGTATTCACGCTTGCATACCTTTATCTCCCAAATCAGGACCAAGTCAGCAGTATCTGTAAGTAAAACCTGTCAGCAGTATCTGCGTCGCCTGGAGAGCTTTGCGGAGGGCCTTCTGATTGTGGGCGGAGACTTTAATTTTATCTTCGACCCAACATTGGACTCTTCATCTGGTGGCGGTCGGCAACCAGTTTTCCATATGCATCGGCTGGCATCTACTCTACACTCCCTTCAACTGGTGGACATATGGAGAATCCTGCACCCCAATGACCGTGACTATACCCTCTACTCACCGTTACATGTTTCATACAGTCGTATAGACTTCTTCCTGGTAAGTCACCACTTACTCACATGGCACCCATGCTCACAGATTGGTTCGGTGGTTTGGTCAGACCACGCACAGGTGTTCTGCTCTCTGGAGATACCTGGCTCAGCCCCCACCTTTCATTCGTGGAGGTTGAATGAGAACCTCCTTAGAGATCAGCTGTGCCTCTCGGACATACAGAACACAATCACTGACTTCATTACCAACCATGCACATGACGATATTGCCCTCCCTTACCAGTGGGAGGCCTTAAAGTGCGTGCTTCGTGGCACGCTGATCAAACACGGCACCCGATTGAAAAAAGACCGTGCAGTGGCGATATCTCGCCTCCTGTCACAGATACATAACCTGGAAGTCGCTCACAAATCCACTTTAGATTCACAAACACTAGCCGACTTGACGACAGCTAGGGACAAAATAAAAGACCTTGTTGACCCAGTCTTACACCAGATTCAGAGACAGAATTAAACGATACTCTTATGAAAATGCAGATAAATGCGGTAGGGCACTTGCGAGACTGCTCCACCCTCGTACTGGTACGGTTTATATACCTAAGCTCAACACCCCGCAGGGGCCCCCTATTCATGACCCGAGATGTATTACAGATGCTTTTCGGGACTATTACAATGATTTATATAATATCCGAGGTCATTTCCACGATGCACCTCTACAAACCCTCCACAGTGCTATTCACGAATATATAATAAGCTGACTTCTCGGAGGTCGAAATTTCAGAGGCCATTAAATCCCTCCCTACGGGGAAGAGCCCTGGCCCTGACGGCTATACTACCCGTTTTTATAAGCTCCTCTCCCCCCTCCTTACACCATTTCTGGCAACAGTCTTCAATGCTGTCACGGCGAGCTCCCCATTCCCAACACAAGCTATGGAGGCCCATATCACGGTGCTGCCAAAACCGGGGAAGGAACCAAATGCTTGCTCTTACTTCCGCCCCATATCTCTAATCAATATTGACATCAAATTATATTCCAAACTTATCGCCAACCGCCTTTCTCTTCTCCCTTCTATCATTTCTAACGACCAGGTGGGTTTTATTAAAGCTAGAGAGGCGAGAGATAACACGAACAAAACATTGCTTCTAATCTCGCTCGCCCAGAAGAGACGGGTACCTATGTGCCTAGTCTCTGTCGATGCCGAAAAGGCATTCGACAAAGTGCACTGGTCCTTTGTGGAACACTCTTTCCGTCAAATTGGGATGGGCTTCCTTATGTTATCGCGGATCATGGTGCTGTATTGTAACCCTTCGGCCAAAGTTAGAGCAAACGGGATCTTATCCACCTCCTTCCCAATCCGCAATGGCACACGACAGGGGTGTCTCCTGTCACCCCTACTTTACACTTTAGTCATGGAACACTTAGCTGTTGCCATACGAAAAAACCCCAATATACACGGTATTACTCTAGGCCCCGACCATCATAAACTGGCATTATACGCGGATGATCTTTTACTTTATGTCACTGATCCCCATACCTCCTTCCCATCACTTATCTCAGAACTGGATAAATTTGGCAATGTGAGCAACTTTAAAGTAAATTACGCTAAAACCGAAGCGCTCAATGTATCACTCCCTTCAGCTGTGAGCCACATTCTAAAGTCCAACTTCTCCTTTAAATGGGAAAACACTGCCATTAAATACTTAGGCACCCATATCCCCACTGACCTATCCTCTCTATTTAAACTAAATTACGAGCCTCTCCTTCACAAAACAAAGTCCTCCCTCCAAGAGTATAACCTCAAGCTACTTTTGTGGTTTGGCCGAATAAACGTGGTCAAAATGGATATTTTACCACATTTCCTTTATATATTTCAGGCGATACCTATTCACGTGTGCATTTTTCACGCAATTGAATAAGGCACTCAGTAAATTCATTTGGGGCCTGGCATGCCCCCGCGTGAGGTTTAAGACCCTCTGTCAATCTAAACAGACTGGGGGAGCGGGGCTTCCAGACTTCAAAGCGTATCATAGAGCATCTGTCCTTATGCGGGTAGTGGACTGGCACAGGTCTCGTGAGCTCAAGCAGTGGGTCATGATTGAAGAGCACTTATCTCCCTGGGCCTTACGCTCCCTCCCATGGATTGATAAACAACACTACATGAACAATCAGACACTACCTTTCTTGACCCGACACTTTCTCTCTTTATGGAACAAGATGATCTCCTCATGCGATATCTCTCATAACCCGGGGCCGTTGACGCCACCCTGACTTCCCCCCGGCATTTCGACAGTGTAGGTTTCTTGCCTGGCACAGAGACTCCTTTCCAAGACTTACACACACTACCGCGGGCCAATCTACTATACCTACATTCACACAACTCAAAGATCTCCACCAGACAAGTCATATTTCCTGGATGGTGTACCTGCAGCTCCGGTCTTTTTTAAACTCCTTTCCGCGACCTCAGGTTCTCCACCAGGAGCTCACTGGCCTTGAGGTGTTGATATTGCTGGTGGGCCCTCCGCGGAGACTTCTCTCGGACGTATATATTGTCCTTAGCTCCCTCACGCGGTCCAACCCGCTATGCTACATGCAGGCATGGGAAAGGGATCTTGGTGTGCAGCTCAGTGCTGCGGACTGGGGCAGGTGCTTCTTGTTCACGCATAAACTCCCAATGGCATGTCATGCTCAAGAGAAAAATTATAAAATCGTGACACGGTGGTACCGCTATCCAACTTTTCTGCACTCCATCTTCCCCTCTGTGTCGGACCTGTGCTGGCGATGCTCCTCTTCGCCCGGTACCATGCTACACGTTTGGTGGAGCTGCCCCTCACTGGATGGATATTGGCCCAAAATCTTCAGGCTGTATAACACTCTGACGGCTAACTCGGTGCCGATCACTCCACAGATTGGCCTCCTCTCCATGATCCCTGGCTCCATCTCTTCAGTTAAGAGGGGCCTCCTTAGGCACTTTCTGACTGCCGCTAGAGTGGTACTTCCCCGACATTATAAATCCTCCACAGCTCCCTCCCTTGCAGAGTGGGTGACTGTGGTCAATTATCTTATGCGTATGGAGGAGATGGTGGCCGAGGATGCCAATTGCAATGACAAATTCAACCGCACCTGAAGGATTTGGATGAACTTTTGTGACAGTCCTGATCTGGGCTCTTGGTTGGCCTCCCCTTAGATTCAGATTCTACCCTTGACCTGCGGCCCTTGAATGGAACGAGTCTGGATGCCTCCATCCTGGACTTCCACCCTCCTTACCCTCTACCTTGCTACCCTCCCCCTCCCCCGCCCACTCTCTTGGTTCTTGTTTCTGCTTTCCCACCTCCTTTTCTCTTTTTTATCTCAACTTCGGATACTTTCCACCTTGTCTTTTCTTTCATCATTAGTAGTCCTTCCTTGGACTTAATAAAAGGTACATTTATTCTTCTGCTATCTGACTAGCGTCTTATGAGATAGCAGATCGAGATATGCGGACAACATCCTTCTCTACGTTTCTGGTCCTTTGTTATGCGCTACTACTGATGTTCCGTTTATTTCTGTTTAGTGGACATTCCCTTTATACACTTTGATCTCACTGTTTCGCAACATTCCAGATACTGTAACCAAACGTTATATCTTTTTTACTATGTTGTGTACTCTGGCTTATTATTTATTGTCCACCCATGTGGTTGGGGATGTGGTTGCTGTGGAGGCAGCGGAGTCTGGTTGCTATGGGAATGCAGTTGCTGTGGAGGCGGCAGAGTCTGGTTGCTATGGGAATGCAGTTGCTGTGGAGGCGGCAGAGTCTGTGGTTGCTATGAAGATTTGGTTGCAGTTGTTATGGGCAGTTTCCACAGTGTAGATCAGGGCTTCTGAACCTGCGGTACGTGTAGTCCAGGCAGGGCCGGCTCCAGCTTTTTGTGGGCCCTTGGACGACAGAGCCTCGGCGGGCCCCTTTGAGGAGCAAATCATGGAGATACAGGAGAGGAAAGATTTGCAGCAGAAGAAACATGCGGCTGCTGCATATCTTTCTCCTCCTGTATCTCCTGATCTCTGTGGTAGTCAGGACTCTGGAGGAGTCAGGCACAGTCACAGGATGGGGGGTAACAATCACTGCTGAGTAAGGCTACGTTCACACAGAGCAAAAGGGGCAGATTACGCGAGGAAATATTTCCACCTGAAATCAACTGACGCTGAGTTCCGATTAGAATATAAGCAGAATGTAAGCGAAATCCCTGCGTATTCCGCTAGGAAAGTGTTCTGCTCGTAATCAGCTCTTGACAAATTCAGCACGGAATCCGCGCCGTATCCACATGTATTCAGCGCTGAAATTCAGCGAGTATTTGGCGAGTAAACTAGACTATACCAGAATATATACTAGAATCCTCCTCCCCCCTTTTTTCCCCAGTTCTGCGCTGATTCAGCGCGTAATTTCCGCTTGTATTCCGCACTGAAACAGAATATCAGAGCCCCATTGGTTTGTATAGGCTTCTGCTAGCGGAAGAATGAACATGTTCATTCTTCTGGCGGAAAGCGGATTAGTTCAGTGCGGAAATTCCACCGTGTGAACTGCAGAGCACAATTTCCATTCAACACAATGGAAATTAGCTCTGCACCTATTTTAACGGCTGAAATTTCAGCGCAGAAATTCAGCTGCTTTTGCTCTGTGTGAACGAGCCCTAGGGGTAAATTCACAAGGGCGGATCCGCAGCAGATTTAACGCTACGAATTCACCGCTGAAATGTGATTACATACTCGCAGCGGGATTCTCATCTGTTTGGCTGCGCAGGACCTCCCAGAGCCTCAAATGCGGCAGATAGCGGTGCAGGTAATTTATCATCCTGGGCAGCAGGGGTTAATGGGTCGGGACTTACATACTGGCAGCGAGATGAGAATCCCGCTGCGAGTATATAATCACATTGGAATTCACAGGGGAAGGATCCGCAGCGGTTTCAGCTGTGAATTTGCATCGTTAAATCCGCTGCGGATCCGACCGTGTGAATTTACCCTAAGGTCCAGCTTGCACAATGCTAAAAATGGCCCTGGAACTACAAGCCCCAGCTGTTTATATTATATACAAATATAACACATGAACAGCTGAGACCTCTAGTTCTCCTTAATACAGGTCTTGCAGTGATATATATATATATATATATATATATATATATATATATATATATATATATATATATATATATATATATATATATATATATATATTGTAGGGATCTTCCCGGGGGATGGTGTGTTTGGACACAGTTCACAGCAGACTTGGACTTGTAAAATAACAGCTTGGCGTTTATTTGCAGCATAAACCGTCCAGAAAACATAAATACAGCAACACCGCGCTTTTAAGAACAAAACAAAAAGGTCCTGCCCGTCTGGGCGCTTACTAACAGGCAGGTCACCTATCTGGGTATGAATAGGCCCCAGCGGCGGCAGTATTCCTTGCTCCCAGAAGACCCAGCATGCCGGCTGTTCACCCCTGGCTGAGAGCAATCCCCTGCTCTCTGTGCAACCTTTTGCCTTCTCAGGCTGATTGCTCACCTGATGGCAACACCCGAACTGGATCGGGGGGAGGGAATGGCAAGTCCCACTACCAGCCTACCCGCCATTCCATGTAAATCCAGGCCCGGTAATAATAAATAACAATCTCAGCAGCATAACACTGCTGAGCAACAGGTTCCTCCTGGACTCACCATCTCACCGTGCGTATCAACCTCGGTGAGATGTACACCCCCTCGACCACTTCTCCCGTGACACGTCTACAATATATATATATATATATATATATATAAATCTATATATCTATCTCACTGCAGAACCTGTATACCCAAAACAACTAGAACACTATTAGGTTACACAGCCGACCTTTCTGCCCTCTATCAGGTGTCCGATCACATGACCTCTGACATCATCACAGGTCCCCATAGATCTCCCAGCAGAGGAAGATAGCCTATCCCACACATGAGACTGGTCACATGGGCATGACCTCATCAAAGGTCCTTTACACCTCCAGCCGGCCCTGGAAGGAAGATGTGATGTGCCCGGGGACGCCAGTATGTATCGGCGGGCCCCAAACGGACACATGCAGCCTCTAGGGGCCCAGTCCCCTTTGTTACTACACTTTTTTTTTTTTTTACTAACAGAAAAAAAAAAGTAGCAACAGACGGGACTGGGCCCCTAGAGGAGCTGAGGGCCCCGGCACTTGCCCTAGTCAGCCGGGTGCTGACGCCGGCCCTGAGTCCAGGGGTAAACGGAGGGGGGGGGGGGGGTACCGGGGGAAGTGCTATCCCTCAGCAGCGATCTGTGTGGGGGATAGGAGATGCGGGGAAGAACAGTGAGACTCAGGGCAGTTATTAGTATGAGGTGCCAACAGGGGGCATCGGCAGCTATCTCCCCCGCTCTCCTGGAACCCGCAGTTGAAAGCTCGGCACCCCCCCCCCCCCATCTGCGCTGGACCCGCTCCCCTACGCCGGCAGATATGGGTCCCCCACTCAGAACCCGCAGCTACAGGTGCCGCCGCCAGCAGTGGACCGCTGCCGAAATACACATCCCCTCTCTCCCTCTCCTCCAATCCCCACTTCACCCCCTGTCTCACCCTCAGAACTCACTGCAGAGCCCACTCCCCGGCTGACAGGCAGAAGACATGAAGACCCACTTCAACCCGGATTAGGTGAGTATGAAGTTTTTTATTTGTGTTGTGGGGTACGAGGGTGGGGGTGCAGAAGAGATTACTATAGGGAGAGGGCAGGGGACATTACTATGGGGGCAGGGGACATTACTATGGGGGCAGAGCAGAGGACATTACTATAGGGGCAGAGCAGGGGACATTACTATGGGGCAGGGCAGGAGACATTACTATGGGGGCAGGGGACATTACTATGGGGACAGAGCAGGGGACATTACTATAGGGGCAGAGCAGGGGACATTACTATAGGGGCAGAGCAGGGGACATTACTATGGGGCAGGGCAGGAGACATTACTATGGGAGCAGGGGACATTACTATGGGGACAGAGCAGGGGACATTACTATGGGGGCAGAGCAGGGGACATTACTATGGGGGCAGAGCAGGAGACATTACTATGGGGGCAGGGGATATTACTATAGGGGAAGAGCAGGGGACATTACTATGGGGGGAGGGCAGGAGACATTACTATGGGGGCAGGGGACATTACTATGGGGCAGAGCAGAGGACATTACTATAGGGGCAGAGCAGGGGACATTACTATGGGGCAGGGCAGGAGACATTACTATGGGGACAGGGGACATTACTATAGGACAGAGCAGGGGACATTACTATGGGGGCAGAGCAGGGGACATTACTATGGGGCAGGGCAGGAGACATTACTATGGGGGCAGGGGACATTACTATGGGAGCAGAGCAGGTGGCATTACTATAGGGGCAGAGCAGGGGACATTACTATGGGGGCAGAGCAGGGGACATTACTATGGGGGCAGAGCAGGGGACATTACTATGGGGGCAGAGCAGGTGGCATTACTATAGGGGCAGAGCAGGGGACATTACTATGGGGGCAGAGCAGGGGACATTACTATGGGGGCAGAGCAGGGGACATTACTATGGGGGCAGAGCAGGGGACATTACTATGGGGGCAGGGGATATTACTATAGGGGAAGAGCAGGGGACATTACTATGGGGGGAGGGCAGGGGACATTACTATGGGGGCAGGGGACTTTACTATGGGAGCAGAGCAGGTGGCATTACTATAGGGGCAGAGCAGGGGACATTACTATAGGGGCAGAGCAGGGGACATTACTATGGGGGCAGGGGATATTACTATAGGGGAAGAGCAGGGGACATTACTATGGGGGGAGGGCAGGGGACATTACTATGGGGGAAGGGGGCATTACTATAGGGGCAGAGCAGGGGACACTACTATAGGGGCAGGGAACATTACTATGGGGGCAGAGCAGGGGACATTATTATGGGGGCAGGGGACATTACTATAGGGGCAGCGCAGGGGACATTACTATGAGGGGAGGGCAGGGGACATTACTATGGGGCAGAGCAGGGGACATTACTATGGGGGCATGGCAGGGGACATTACTGTGGGGGCATGGCAGGGGACATTACTGTGGGGGCATGGCAGGGGACATTACTATAGGGGCAGAGCAGGGGACATTACTATGGGGGCAGAGCAGGGGACATTACTATGGGGGCAGAGAAGGGGACATTACTATGAGGGGAGGGCAGGGGAAATTACTATGGGGCAGAGCAGGGGACATTACTATAGGGGCAGAGCAGTGGACATTACTATAGGGGTAGGGGACATTACTATGGGGGCAGGGCAGGGGACATTACTATGGGGGCAGGGCAGGGGACATTACTATGGGGCAGAGCACGGGACATTACTATGGGGGCAGAGCAGGGGACATTACTATGGGGGCAGAGGACATTACTATGGGGGCACAGCAGGGGACATTACTATGGGATCAGGGGACATTACTATGGGGGCAAGGCAGGAAACATTACTATGGGGGCAGAGCAGGGGGCATTACTATGGGGGCATAGCAGGGGACATTACTATGGGGGCCGGGGACATTATTACAGGGGCAGAGCAGAAGACATTACTATAGGGGCAGGGGACATTACTATAGGGGCAGGGAACATTACTATGGGGGCAGAGCAGGGGACATTACTATGGGGGCCGAGCAGTGGACATTACTATAGGGGTAGGGGACATTACTATGGGGGCAGGGGACATTACTATGGGGGCAGGGCAGGGGACATTACTATGGGGGAAGGGGACATTACTATAGGGGCAGGGCAGGGGACATTACTATGGGGGCAGAGGACATTACTATGGGGGCAGGGCAGGAAACACTATGGGGGCACAGTAGGGGACATTACTATGGGGGCACAGCAGGGGACATTACTATAGGATCAGGGGACATTACTATGGGGGCAGGGCAGGAGACATTACTATGGAGGCAGAGCAGGGGGCATTACTATAGGGGCAGGGCAGGGGACATTACTATGGGGGCAGGGGACATTACTATGGGGACAGAGCAGGGGACATTACTATGAGGGCACAGCAGGGGACATTACTATGGGGGCACAGCAGGGGACATTACTATGGGATCAGGGGACATTACTATGGGGGCAGGGTAGGAGACATTACTATGGGGGCAGAGCAGGGGACATTACTATAGGGGCAGGGCAGGGGATATTACTATGGGGGCAGAGCAGGGGACATTACTATGCTGGCAGGGGACATTACTATAGGGGCAGGGGACATTACTATGGGGGCAGGGGACATTACTATAGGGGCAGAGCAGGGGACATTACTATGGGGGCAGAGCAGGGGACATTACTATAGGGGGAGGGCAGGGGACATTACTATAGGGGAAGAGCAGGGGACATTACTATGGGGGCAGAGCAGGGGACATTACTATAGGGGCAGGGCAGGGGATATTACTATGGGGGCAGAGCAGGGGACATTACTATGCTGGCAGGGGACATTACTATAGGGGCAGGGGACATTACTATGGGGGCAGGGGACATTACTATAGGGGCAGAGCAGGGGACATTACTATGGGGGCAGAGCAGGGGACATTACTATAGGGGCAGAGCACGGGACATTACTATGGGGCAGGGCAGGAGACATTACTATGGGGGCAGGGGACACTACTATGGGGCAGAGCAGGGGACATTACTATGGGAGCAGAGCAGGGGACATTACTATGGGAGCAGGGGATATTACTATGGGGCAGAGCAGGGGACATTATTATGGGGGCAGGGGACACTACTATGGGGCAGAGCAGGGGACATTATTATGGGGGCAGAGCAGGGGACATTACTAAGGGGAGCAGGGGACATTACTATAGGGGCAGAGCTGGGGACATTACTATGGGGGCAGGGGACACTACTATGGGGCAGAGCATGAGACATTACTATGGGGGAGGGCAAGGGACATTACTATGGGGGGAGGGCAGGGGACATTACTATGGGGGCAGAGCAGGGGAAATTACTATGGAGGCAGAGCAGGGGACATTACTATAGGGGGAGGGCAGGGGACATTACTACGGGGAGGTATCTGACTACATGGGGAGGTATCTGGCTACATGAGGGAGGTATCTGGCTACATGGGGGGGAGGTATCTGACTACATGGGGGAGGTATCTGATTACATGAGAGGAGGTATCTGACTACATGGGGGAGGTATCTGACTACATTGGGGGAGGCATCTGACTACATGGGGGAGGTATCTGACTACATGGGGGGAGGTATCTGACTACATGGGGGGAGGTATCTGACTACATGTGGGGAGGTATCTGACTACATGGGGGAGCTATCTGACTACATGGGGGGAGGTATCTGACTACATGGGGGGAGGTATCTGACTACACGGGGGAGGTATCTGACTACACGGGGGAGGTATCTGACTACACGGGGGAGGTATCTGACTACACGGGGAGGTATCTGACTACATAGGGGAGGTATCTGACTACACGGGGGAGGTATCTGACATATGACAGGTCCCATGTGTCTCCTGACCTCTATATAACAGTGTTAGCAGTCTGAAAGCACAGACAGATCTGACTACATTGGGGGAGGCATCTGACTACATGGGGGGAGGTATCTGACTACATGGGGGGAGGTATCTGACTACATGGGGGGAGGTATCTGACTACATGGGGGGAGGTATCTGACTACATGGGGGGAGGTATCTGACTACATGGGGGAGGTATCTGACTACATGGGGGAGGTATCTGACTACATGGGGGGAGGTATCTGACAGATATATGACAGGTCCCATGTGTCTCCTGACCTCTATATAACAGTGTTAGCAGTCTGAAAGCACAGACAGATATATGAGGGGTCCCATGTGTCTCCTGACCTCTATATAAGAGTCAGCAGTCTGGAAGCACAAACAGATATATGACAGGTCCCATGTGTCTCCTGACCTCTATATAACTGTTTCAGTAGTCTGGAAGCACAGACAGATATATGACAGGTATCATGTGTCTTCTGACCTTTATATAAAAGTGTCAATAGTCTGGAAGCACAGACAGATATATAAAGGTCAGAAGACACATGATACCTGTCATATATGTCTGTGCTTCCAGACTACTGACACTGTTATATAAAAGGTCAGAAGACACATGATACCTGTCATGTATCTGTCTGTGCTTCCAGACTCCTGACAGTCATATAAAGGTCAGAAGGCACATGATACCTGTCATATATGTCTGTGCTTCCAGACTGCTGACACTGTTATATAAAGGTCAGAAGACACATGATACCTGTCATATAACAGTGTCAGCAGTCTGGAAGCACAGACAGATATATGACAGGTATCATGTGTATTCTGACCTTTATATAACAGTGTCAGGAGTCTGGAAGCACAGACAGATATATGACAGGTGCCATGTTTATTTCACACAGAAGTCTCACACTTCCTTCCATATCCTCTGTACAATCTCAGCTGCCAGGTCTGATATAACAAGTTTATTGAGAACCTGGCAGTGCTGCAGTGGCTGTGCTGGACTTCACAACACGTCGTACAGGAAGGTGGTGCCATATACAGGCGGGGGGAGTATCACAGTGCTGGGCTGTACAGGCGGGGGCAGTATCACAGTGCTGGGCTGTACAGGCGGGGGGCAGTATCACAGTGCTGGGCTGTACAGGCGGGGGGCAGTATCACAGTGCTGGGCTGTACAGGCGGGGGCAGTATCACAGTGCTGGGCTGTACAGGCGGGGGGCAGTATCACAGTGCTGGGCTGTACAGGCGGGGGCAGTATCACAGTGCTGGGCTGTACAGGCGGGGGGCAGTATCACAGTGCTGGGCTGTAAAGGCGGGGGGGCAGTATCACAGTGCTGGGCTGTACAGGCGGGGGGAGTATCACAGTGCTGGGCTGTACAGGCGGGGGGAGTATCACAGTGCTGGGCTGTACAGGCGGGGGGCAGTATCACAGTGCTGGGCTGTACAGGCGGGGGGGGCAGTATCACAGTGCTGGGCTGTACAGGCGGGGGGCAGTATCACAGTGCTGGGCTGTACAGGGGGGGCAGTATCACAGTGCTGGGCTGTACAGGCGGGGGGCAGTATCACAGTGCTGGGCTGTACAGGCGGGGGGAGTATCACAGTGCTGGGCTGTACAGGCGGGGGCAGTATCACAGTGCTGGGCTGTACAGGCGGGGGACGTATCACAGTGCTGGGCTGTACAGGCGGGGGGCAGTATCACAGTGCTGGGCTGTACAGGCGGAGGCAGTATCACAGTGCTGGGCTGTACAGGCGGGGGGAGTATCACAGTGCTGGGCTGTACAGGCGGGGGCAGTATCACAGTGCTGGGCTGTACAGGCGGGGGGGGGGGGGCAGTACCACAGTGATGGGCTGTACAGGCGGGGGGGCAGTACCACAGTGCTGGGCTGTACAGGCGGGGGGCGTATCACAGTGCTGGGCTGTACAGGCGGGGGGGGGGGGGGGGGGCAGTACCACAGTGCTGGGCTGTACAGGCGGGGGGAGTATCACAGTGCTGGGCTGTACAGGCGGGGGGGCAGTATCACAGTGCTGGGCTGTACAGGCGGGGGGAGTATCACAGTGCTGGGCTGTACAGGCGGGGGCAGTATCACAGTGCTGGGCTGTACAGGCGGGGGGGGGGGGCAGTACCACAGTGCTGGGCTGTACAGGCGGGGGGGGCAGTATCACAGTGCTGGGCTGTACAGGCTGGGGGGCAGTATCACAGTGCTGGGCTGTACGGACGGGGGGGGCAGTACCACAGTGCTGGGCTGTACAGGCGGGGGGGCAGTATCACAGTGCTGGGCTGTACAGGCGGGGGGAGTATCACAGTGCTGGGCTGTACAGGCGGGGGGAGTATCACAGTGCTGGGCTGTACAGGCGGGGGGAGTATCACAGTGCTGGGCTGTACAGGCGGAGGCAGTATCACAGTGCTGGGCTGTACAGGCGGGGGGAGTATCACAGTGCTGGGCTGTACAGGCGGGGGCAGTATCACAGTGCTGGGCTGTACAGGCGGGGGGCAGTATCACAGTGCTGGGCTGTACAGGCGGGGGGCGTATCACAGTGCTGGGCTGTACAGGCGGGGGGGCAGTACCACAGTGCTGGGCTGTACAGGCGGGGGCAGTATCACAGTGCTGGGCTGTACAGGCGGGGGGCAGTATCACAGTGCTGGGCTGTACAGGCGGGGGGGGGGGGCAGTACCACAGTGCTGGGCTGTATAGGCGGGGGGGCAGTACCACAGTGCTGGGCTGTACAGGCGGGGGCAGTATCACAGTGCTGGGCTGTACGGACGGGGGGGGGCAGTACCACAGTGCTGGGCTGTACAGGCGGGGGGGCAGTATCACAGTGCTGGGCTGTACAGGCTGGGGGGCAGTATCACAGTGCTGGGCTGTACGGACGGGGGGGGCAGTACCACAGTGCTGGGCTGTACAGGCGGGGGGCGTATCACAGTGCTGGGCTGTACAGGCGGGGGGGCAGTACCACAGTGCTGGGCTGTACAGGCGGGGGCAGTATCACAGTGCTGGGCTGTACAGGCGGGGGGCAGTATCACAGTGCTGGGCTGTACAGGCGGGGGGGGGGGCAGTACCACAGTGCTGGGCTGTATAGGCGGGGGGGCAGTACCACAGTGCTGGGCTGTACAGGCGGGGGCAGTATCACAGTGCTGGGCTGTACAGGCGGGGGGGGCAGTATCACAGTGCTGGGCTGTACAGGCGGGGGGGGGGGGGGCAGTACCACAGTGCTGGGCTGTACAGGCGGGGGCAGTATCACAGTACTGGGCTGTACAGGCGGGGGCAGTACCACAGTGCTGGGCTGTACAGGCGGAGGCAGTATCACAGTGCTGGGCTGTACAGGCGGGGGGGGCAGTATCACAGTGCTGGGCTGTACAGGCGGGGGGGCAGTATCACAGTGCTGGGCTGTACAGGCGGGGGGCAGTATCACAGTGCTGGGCTGTACAGGCGGGGGGCAGTATCACAGTGCTGGGCTGTACAGGCGGGGGGAGTATCACAGTGCTGGGCTGTACAGGCGGGGGCAGTATCACAGTGCTGGGCTGTACAGGCGGGGGCAGTATCACAGTGCTGGGCTGTACAGGCGGGGGGAGTATCACAGTGCTGGGCTGTACAGGCGGGGGGAGTATCACAGTGCTGGGCTGTACAGGCGGGGGGGCAGTATCACAGTGCTGGGCTGTACAGGCGGGGCAGTATCACAGTGCTGGGCTGTACAGGCGGGGGGAGTATCACAGTGCTGGGCTGTACAGGCGGGGGCAGTATCACAGTGCTGGGCTGTACAGGCGGGGGGGCAGTATCACAGTGCTGGGCTGTACAGGCGGGGGGCAGTATCACAGTGCTGGGCTGTACAGGCGGAGGCAGTATCACAGTGCTGGGCTGTACAGGCGGGGGCAGTATCACAGTGCTGAGCTGTACAGGCAGGTGGGCAGTATCACAGTGCTGGGCTGTACAGGCGGGGGCAGTATCACAGTGCTGGGCTGTACAGGCAGGGGGCAGTATCACAGTGCTGGGCTGTACAGGCGGGGGGGCAGTATCACAGTGCTGGGCTGTACAGGCGGGGGGCAGTATCACAGTGCTGGGCTGTACAGGCGGGGGGGGCAGTATCACAGTGCTGGGCTGTACAGGCGGGGGGGGCAGTATCACAGTGCTGGGCTGTACAGGCGGGGGGGCAGTACCACAGTGCTGGGCTGTACAGGCGGGGGCAGTATCACAGTGCTGGGCTGTACAGGCGGGGGGCAGTATCACAGTGCTGGGCTGTACAGGCGGGGGGGGGGCAGTACCACAGTGCTGGGCTGTACAGGCGGGGGGGCAGTACCACAGTGCTGGGCTGTACAGGCGGGGGCAGTATCACAGTGCTGGGCTGTACAGGCGGGGGGGGGCAGTATCACAGTGCTGGGCTGTACAGGCGGGGGGGGGGGGGGCAGTACCACAGTGCTGGGCTGTACAGGCGGGGGCAGTATCACAGTACTGGGCTGTACAGGCGGGGGCAGTACCACAGTGCTGGGCTGTACAGGCGGAGGCAGTATCACAGTGCTGGGCTGTACAGGCGGGGGGGGGCAGTATCACAGTGCTGGGCTGTACAGGCGGGGGGGCAGTATCACAGTGCGGGCTGTACAGGCGGGGGGCAGTATCACAGTGCTGGGCTGTACAGGCGGGGGGCAGTATCACAGTGCTGGGCTGTACAGGCGGGGGGAGTATCACAGTGCTGGGCTGTACAGGCGGGGGCAGTATCACAGTGCTGGGCTGTACAGGCGGGGGCAGTATCACAGTGCTGGGCTGTACAGGCGGGGGCAGTATCACAGTGCTGGGCTGTACAGGCGGGGGGAGTATCACAGTGCTGGGCTGTACAGGCGGGGGGGCAGTATCACAGTGCTGGGCTGTACAGGCGGGGCAGTATCACAGTGCTGGGCTGTACAGGCGGGGGGAGTATCACAGTGCTGGGCTGTACAGGCGGGGGCAGTATCACAGTGCTGGGCTGTACAGGCGGGGGGGCAGTATCACAGTGCTGGGCTGTACAGGCGGGGGGCAGTATCACAGTGCTGGGCTGTACAGGCGGAGGCAGTATCACAGTGCTGGGCTGTACAGGCGGGGGGGGCAGTATCACAGTGCTGGGCTGTACAGGCGGGGGGCAGTATCACAGTGCTGGGCTGTACAGGCGGGGGGGGGCAGTATCACAGTGCTGGGCTGTACAGGCGGGGGCAGTATCACAGTGCTGGGCTGTACAGGCAGGGGGCAGTATCACAGTGCTGGGCTGTACAGGCGGGGGGGCAGTATCACAGTGCTGGGCTGTACAGGCGGGGGGGGGGGGGCAGTATCACAGTGCTGGGCTGTACAGGCGGGGGGGGGCAGTATCACAGTGCTGGGCTGTACAGGCGGGGGGGGCAGTATCACAGTGCTGGGCTGTACAGGCGGGGGGGGCAGTATCACAGTGCTGGGCTGTACAGGCGGGGGCAGTATCACAGTGCTGGGCTGTACAGGCGGGGGGAGTATCACAGTGCTGGGCTGTACAGGCGGGGGCAGTATCACAGTGCTGGGCTGTACAGGCGGGGGCAGTATCACAGTGCTGGGCTGTACAGGCGGGGGCAGTATCACAGTGCTGGGCTGTACAGGCGGGGGGAGTATCACAGTGCTGGGCTGTACAGGCGGGGGGAGTATCACAGTGCTGGGCTGTACAGGCGGGGGGAGTATCACAGTGCTGGGCTGTACAGGCGGGGGGGGCAGTATCACAGTGCTGGGCTGTACAGGCGGGGGGCAGTATCACAGTGCTGGACTGTACAGGCGGGGGGCAGTATCACAGTGCTGGGCTGTACAGGCGGGGGCAGTATCACAGTGCTGGGCTGTACAGGCGGGGGGCAGTATCACAGTGCTGGGCTGTACAGGCGGGGGGAGTATCACAGTGCTGGGCTGTACCAGGACACACAATAGGATCAGCCGACGGTCAGGGACACACACATACATACATACATACATACATACATACATACACACACACACACACACACACACACACACACACACACACACACACACACACACACACACACACACACACACACACACACACACACGTTGGGAGGGCAAAACTCTTAATTTTAAAAGGGCCAATTTTCCTGGGTTACGGGCCGAACTTCAGGGCATAGACTGGGAGCGGCTGCTGTCACATACTGATACTGATAATAAATGGGAAATCTTCAAATCCACATTAAATAACTGTACGGCCAAATATATTCCTATGGGGAACAAATATAAACGGTTACAATCCAATCCCACATGGCGACAACCGAGGTTAGAAGGGCTATAAATGAGAAAAAAGGGGCATTCAAAAAATATAAATCAGAGGGGTCAGCTGTATACAGATCAGAGGGGGCAGCAGCTGTATACAGATCAGAGGGGTCAGCTGTATACAGTACAGATCAGAGGGGTCAGCTGTATACAGATCAGAGGGGTCAGCAGCTGTATACAGATCAGAGGGGTCAGCAGCTGTATACAGATCAGAGGGGTCAGCAGCTGTATACAGATCAGAGGGGTCAGCAGCTGTATACAGATCAGAGGGGGCAGCAGCTGTATACAGATCAGAGGGGGCAGCAGCTGTATACAGATCAGAGGGGGCAGCTGTAGCATTTAAACATTACAAAGAAGTCAACAAAACCTGTAAAAATGTAATAAAAGCAGCAATAATTCACAATGAAAGGCGGGGGCCATAGATAGCAAAAGAAACCCCCCAAAATTCTTCAAATATATTAATGCAAAAAAAACCAAGGTCAGAGCATGTAGGAGCCCTAAATAATGGCGACGGGGAGGTAATAACTGGGGATCAGGAGAAAGCTGAGTTACTTAATGGCTTCTTCACTTCTGTATATACAAGAGGATGGAGCTGTGGTGGGTGGGGCCAGTACTGAGGTGGGTGGGGCCAGTGCTGCTAACACATGTAATGTACTGAACTGGTTTACTATAGATATGGTCCAAGATAAATTAAACAAACTCAATGTAACCAAAGCTCCAGCGCCTGATGGATTGCACCCCAGAGTTCTTAGGGAACTCAGTTCTGTAATTTCACTACTCTTGTATGAAATATTCCGTGATTCTTTGCTTACTGGTATTGTGCCGAGGGACTGGCGTAAGGCAAATGGATATAGTGCCAATCTTCAAAAAGGGCTCTAGGACTTCCCCAGGTAACTATAGGCCTGTAAGCCTAACGTCCATTGTGGGGAAACTATTTGAGGGGCTTATAAGGGACTACATCCAGGAATATATAGGGGGTAATAGTATATAAGGGACTACATCCAGGAATATATAGTGGCTAATAGTATATAAGGGACTATATCCAGGAATATATAGGGGTAATAGTATATAAGGGACTACATCCAGCAATATATAGGGGTAATAGTATATAAGGGACTACATCCAGCAATATATAGGGGTAATAGTATATAAGGGACTACATCCAGGAATATATAGGGGTAATAGTATATAAGGGACTACATCCAGGAATATATAGGGGGTAATAGTATATAAGGGACTACATCCAGGAATATATAGGGGTAATAGTATATAAGGGACTACATCCAGGAATATATAGGGGTAATAGTATATAAGGGACTACATCCAGGAATATATAGGGGTAATAGTATATAAGAGACTACATCCAGGAATATATAGGGGGTAATAGTATATAAGGGACTACATCCAGGAATATATAGGGGGTAATAGTATATAAGGGACTACATCCAGGAATATATAGGGGCTAATAGTATATAAGGGACTACATCCAGGAATATATAGTGGCTAATAGTATATAAGGGACTACATCCAGCAATATATAGGGGTAATAGTATATAAGGGACTACATCCAGCAATATATAGGGGTAATAGTATATAAGGGACTACATCCAGGAATATATAGGGGTAATAGTATATAAGGGACTACATCCAGGAATATATAGGGGTAATAGTATATAAGAGACTACATCCAGGAATATACAGGGGGTAATAGTATATAAGGGACTACATCCAGGAATATATAGGGGGTAATAGTATATAAGGGACTACATCCAGGAATATATAGGGGGTAATAGTATATAAGGGACTACATCCAGGAATATACAGGGGGTAATAGTATATAAGGGACTACATCCAGGAATATATAGGAGTAATAGTATATAAGAGACTACATCCAGGAATATATAGGAGGTAATAGTATATAAGAGACTACATCCAGGAATATATAGGGGTAATAGTATATAAGAGACTACATCCAGGAATATATAGGAGGTAATAGTATATAAGAGACTACATCCAGGAATATATAGGAGGTAATAGTATATAAGGGACTACATCCAGGAATATATAGGGGTAATAGTATATAAGAGACTACATCCAGGAATATATAGGGAGTAATAGTATATAAGAGACTACATCCAGGAATATATAGGGGTAATATATAAGGGACTACATCCAGGAATATATAAGGGTAATATATAAGGGACTACATCCAGGAATATATAGGAGGTAATAGTATATAGGGGACTACATCCAGGAATATATAGTGGCTAATAGTATATAAGGGACTACATCCAGGAATATATAGTGGCTAATAGTATATAAGGGACTACATCCAGGAATATATAGGGGGGTAATAGTATATAAGGGACTACATCCAGGAATATATAGGGAGTAATAGTATATAAGGGACTACATCCAGGAATATATAGGGGTAATAGTATATAAGGGACTACATCCAGGAATATATAGGGGGGTAATAGTATATAAGGGACTACATCCAGGAATATATAGGGGGGTAATAGTATATAAGGGACTACATCCAGGAATATATAAAGGGTAATAGTATATAAGGGACTACATCCAGGAATATATAGGGGGTAATAGTATATAAGGGACTACATCCAGGAATATATAGGGAGTAATAGTATATAAGGGACTACATCCAGGAATATATAGGGGTAATAGTATATGAGACTACATCCAGGAATATATAGGGGGTAATAGTATATAAGAGACTACATCAAGGAATATATAGGGGTAATAGTATATAAGGGACTACATCCAGGAATATATAAGGGTAATATATAAGAGACTACATCCAGGAATATATAGGGGGTAATAGTATATAAGGGACTACATCCAGGAATATATAAGGGTAATATATAAGAGACTACATCCAGGAATATATAGGGGGTAATAGTATATAAGGCACTACATCCAGGAATATATAGGAGGTAATAGTATATAAGAGACTACATCCAGGAATATATAGGGGGTAATAGTATATAAGGGACTACATCCAGGAATATGTAGTGGCTAATAGTATATAAGGGACTACATCCAGGAATATGTAGGGGTAATAGTATATAAGGGACTACATCCAGGAATATATAGGGGGTAATAGTATATGAGACTACATCCAGGAATATATAGGGGTAATAGTATATAAGGGACTACATCCAGGAATATATAAGGGTAATATATAAGAGACTACATCCAGGAATATATAGGGGGTAATAGTATATAAGGGACTACATCCAGGAATATATAAGGGTAATATATAAGAGACTACATCCAGGAATATATAGGGGTAATAGTATATAAGAGACTACATCCAGGAATATATAGGGGGTAATAGTATATAGGGGACTACATCCAGGAATATATAGGGGGTAATAGTATATAAGGGACTACATCCAGGAATATATAGGGGTAATAGTATATAAGGGACTACATCCAGGAATATATAGGGGGGTAATAGTATATAAGGGACTACATCCAGGAATATATAGGGGGGTAATAGTATATAAGGGACTACATCCAGGAATATATAAAGGGTAATAGTATATAAGGGACTACATCCAGGAATATATAGGGGGTAATAGTATATAAGGGACTACATCCAGGAATATATAGGGAGTAATAGTATATAAGGGACTACATCCAGGAATATATAGGGGTAATAGTATATGAGACTACATCCAGGAATATATAGGGGGTAATAGTATATAAGAGACTACATCAAGGAATATATAGGGGTAATAGTATATAAGGGACTACATCCAGGAATATATAAGGGTAATATATAAGAGACTACATCCAGGAATATATAGGGGGTAATAGTATATAAGGGACTACATCCAGGAATATATAAGGGTAATATATAAGAGACTACATCCAGGAATATATAGGGGGTAATAGTATATAAGGCACTACATCCAGGAATATATAGGAGGTAATAGTATATAAGAGACTACATCCAGGAATATATAGGGGGTAATAGTATATAAGGGACTACATCCAGGAATATGTAGTGGCTAATAGTATATAAGGGACTACATCCAGGAATATGTAGGGGTAATAGTATATAAGGGACTACATCCAGGAATATATAGGGGTAATAGTATATACGGGACTACATCCAGGAATATATAGGGGTAATATATAAGAGACTACATCCAGGAATATATAGGGGTAATAGTATATAGGGGACTACATCCAGGAATATATAGGGGGTAATAGTATATAAGGGACTACATCCAGGAATATATAGGGGTAATAGTATATAAGGGACTACATCCAGGAATATATAAGGGTAATATATAAGAGACTACATCCAGGAATATATAGAGGGTAATAGTATATAAGGGACTACATCCAGGAATATATAGGGGTAATAGTATATAAGGGACTACATCCAGGAATATATAGGAGGTAATAGTATTATAAGTGATAACCAGCATGGATTTACTAAGGACAGAAGCTGTAAAACCAACCTAATATGTTTCTATGAAGAGGTAAGTAGAAGCCTGGATGGCGGCATGGCTGTGGATATCGTGTACCTGGATGGCGGCATGGCTGCGGATATCGTGTACCTGGATTTTGCAGAAGCATGTGACACAGTTCCTCATGGACGTCTGATGGGTAAGGTAAAGTCTATCGGTTTGGAAAATTTTATGTGTAACTGGATTGAAAACTGGCTTAATAATGGTCCCCAGAGAGTGGTGGTCAATGATTCCTACTCCGAATGGTCCCCGGTAATAAGTGGTGTACCCCAAGGGTCAGTACTCGGCCCTCTTCTGTTTAACTTGTTTATTAATGATATTGAGAATGGAATTAACAGCAATGTTTCTATCTTTGCAGATGACACCAAGCTTTGTAGTACAGTACAGTCTATGGAGGATGTGCAGGTGTTACAGGCTTTGTAGTACAGTACAGTCTATGGAGGATGTGCAGATGTTACAGGCTGTGTAGTACAGTACAGTCTATGGAGGATGTGCAGATGTTACAGGCTTTGTAGTACAGTACAGTCTATGGTGGATGTGCAGATGTTACAGGCTTTGTAGTACAGTACAGTCTATGGAGGATGTGCAGATGTTACAGGCTTTGTAGTACAGTACAGTCTATGGAGAATGTGCAGATGTTACAGGCTTTGTAGTACAGTACAGTCTATGGAGGATGTGCAGATGTTACAGGCTTTGTAGTACAGTACAGTCTATGGAGGATGTGCAGATGTTACAGGCTTTGTAGTACAGTACAGTCTATGGAGGATGTGCAGATGTTACAGGCTTTGTAGTACAGTCTATGGTGGATGTGCAGATGTTACAGGCTTTGTAGTACAGTACAGTCTATGGAGGATGTGCAGATGTTACAGGCTTTGTAGTACAGTCTATGGAAGATGTGCAGATGTTACAGGCTTTGTAGTACAGTACAGTCTATGGAGGATGTGCAGATGTTACAGGCTTTGTAGTACAGTACAGTCTATGGAGGATGTGCAGATGTTACAGGCTTTGTAGTACAGTACAGTCTATGGAGGATGTGCAGATGTTACAGGCTTTGTAGTACAGTACAGTCTATAGAGGATGTGCAGATGTTACAGGCTTTGTAGTACAGTGCAGGCTATGGAGGATGTGCAGATGTTACTGGCTTTGTAGTACAGTACAGTCTATGGAGGATGTGCAGATGTTACAGGCTTTGTAGTACAGTACAGTCTATGGAGGATGTGCAGATGTTACAGGATGTGTAGTACAGTACAGTCTATGGAGGATGTGCAGATGTTACAGGCTTTGTAGTACAGTACAGTCTATGGAGGATGTGCAGATATTACAGGATGACTTAGACACACTGAGTGTTTGGGTCTCCACTTGGCAAATGAGGTTTAATGTGGATAAATGTAAAGTTATGCACCTGGGTACTAATAACCCGCATGCATCCTATGTCCTAGGAGGAGTAATAACCCCCAGCATCCTATGTCCTGGGGTGGTTACTCTGGTGCAGTCGCTGATAGAGAAGGATCTGGTTGTACTTGTAGATAATAGACTACAGAACAGCACAATGTCAGTCAGCTGCTTCTAAGGCCAGCAGGATATTGTCATGTATATACCAGGCCTGGACTCTGGGGACAGGGATATAATATTACCGCTTTATAAAGCTTTGGTGCGGCCTCATCTGGAGTCGCCGTCCAGTTTTGGAACCCGATTCATAAAAAGGACGTTCTAGAGCGGGAGAGGGAACAAAGACGGCCACTAAACTAATAAGGGGAATGGAGCATCTTAGTTATGAGGAGAGATTAAAAGAATTACATTTGTTTAGTCTGGAGAAGAGACGTTTAAGGGGAGATATGATTAATTTATTTACATATATAAATGGCCCCTACAAGAGATATGGGGAAAAGATGTTCCAGGTAAAACCCCCTCAAAGGACAAGGGGGCGCTGCCTCCGCCCGGAGAGACAAGGGGGCGCTGCCTCCGCCCGGAGAGACAAGGGGGCGCTGCCTCCGCCCGGAGAGACAAGGGGGCGCTGCCTCCGCCCGGAGAGACAAGGGGGCGCTGCCTCCGCCCGGAGAGACAAGGGGGCGCTGCCTCCGCCCGGAGAGACAAGGGGGCGCTGCCTCCGCCCGGAGAGACAAGGGGGCGCTGCCTCCGCCCGGAGAGACAAGGGGGCGCTGCCTCCGCCCGGAGAGACAAGGGGGCGCTGCCTCCGCCCGGAGAGACAAGGGGGCGCTGCCTCCGCCCGGAGAGACAAGGGGGCGCTGCCTCCGCCCGGAGAGACAAGGGGGCGCTGCCTCCGCCCGGAGAGACAAGGGGCCACTGCCTCCGCCCGGAGAGACAAGGGGCCACTGCCTCCACCCGGAGAGACAAGGGGCCACTGCCTCCACCCGGAGAGACAAGGGGGCGCTGCCTCCACCCGGAGAGACAAGGGGGCGCTGCCTCCGCCCGGAGAGACAAGGGGGCGCTGCCTCCGCCCGGAGAGACAAGGGGGCGCTGCC
Organism: Dendropsophus ebraccatus; assembly: GCA_027789725.1. Lineage (NCBI taxonomy): Eukaryota > Metazoa > Chordata > Amphibia > Anura > Hylidae > Dendropsophus > Dendropsophus ebraccatus. The sequence continues at coordinate 1,749,605 of JAQFWZ010000068.1, read as the reverse complement.
TCCGCCCGGAGAGACAAGGGGCCACTGCCTCCGCCCGGAGAGACAAGGGGCCACTGCCTCCACCCGGAGAGACAAGGGGCCACTGCCTCCACCCGGAGAGACAAGGGGGCGCTGCCTCCACCCGGAGAGACAAGGGGGGCGCTGCCTCCGCCCGGAGAGACAAGGGGGCGCTGCCTCCGCCCGGAGAGACAAGGGGGCGCTGCCTCCGCCTGGAGAAAAAAAGGTTCAACCTTCGGAGGCGACAAGCCTTCTTTGCCATGAGAACTGTGCATCTGTGGAACAGTCTACCACAGGATCTGGTCACAGCAACAACAGGAGAAGCTTCACAACAGGAGACAAATTCTTAGAGCAAAATAATATAAATGCATATGTATAGAACCTATCACCCCTCCCCCTCCCCTGTATGTATAGAACCTATCACCCCTCCCCCTCCCCTGTATATGTATAGAACCTATCACCCCTCCCCCTCCCCTGTATGTATAGTACTATCACCCCTCCCCCTCCCCTGTATGTATAGAACCTATCACCCCTCCCCCTCCCCTGTATGTATAGTACTATCACCCCTCCCCCTTCCCTGTATGTATAGTACTATCACCCCTCCCCCTTCCCTGTATGTATAGTACTATCACCCCTCCCCCTTCCCTGTATGTATAGTACTATCACCCCTCCCCCTTCCCTGTATGTATAGTACTATCACCCCTCCCCCTCCCCTGTATGTATAGTACTATCACCCCTCCCCCTCCCCTGTATGTATAGTACTATCACCCCTCCCCCTCCCCTGTATGTATAGTACTATCACCCCTCCCCCTTCCCTGTATGTATAGTACTATCACCCCTCCCCCTTCCCTGTATGTATAGTACTATCACCCCTCCCCCTTCCCTGTATGTATAGTACTATCACCCCTCCCCCTTCCCTGTATGTATAGTACTATCACCCCTCCCCCTTCCCTGTATGTATAGTACTATCACCCCTCCCCCTTCCCTGTATGTATAGAGCCTATCACCCCTCCCCCTCCCCTGTATGTATAGTACTATCACCCCTCCCCCTCCCCTGTATGTATAGTACTATCACCCCTCCCCCTCCCCTGTATGTATAGTACTATCACCCCTCCCCCTTCCCTGTATGTATAGTACTATCACCCCTCCCCCTCCCCTGTATGTATAGTACTATCACCCCTCCCCCTCCCCTGTATGTATAGTACTATCACCCCTCCCCCTTCCCTGTATGTATAGTACTATCACCCCTCCCCCTCCCCTGTATGTATAGTACTATCACCCCTCCCCCTCCCCTGTATGTATAGTACTATCACCCCTCCCCCTTCCCTGTATCCATCCCTTCCTTGGTTGAACTTGATGGACATGTGTCTTTTTTCAACCGTATTAACTATGTAACACACACACACACACACACACACACACACACACACACACACACACACACACACACACACACACACACACACATACACACATACACACATACACACATACACACATACACACATACACACATACACACATACACACATACACACACACACACACACATACACATACACACACATACACACACTTATCCTGAAGACATCTTCAGAAAATAAGGCAAATTGGAGGATTTACAGGATAGCTTAAGATAGGACAACCCCCCCCACCCCCCACCCCCCCGCTGCCACCATGCCACTAAGGGGAGGTGGGGGGGGGCTGCTGCTGCTGGTCAGTGATGACACAACTACTACACAGTATATAAGCAAGGTTCGTTTTTTCTTGTACAACAATCAATGTGATTTCTCTTTCAGGGACAGATAAAGAGGGAGCGCAGCTGTGGGAGAAGAAACACGGTAATCTATAGTCTCTGCCACCCGCACCATGTAACACCATCCTCCTCCAGACACCAAGGGGGCTACAGCCGGGGGGCCCCGTAGTCATCCGGCATCCGCTCTATATTGTATCTGCAGGGAAGAAACAAGACAGGAGACTACAGAGAGCAGCGGATATAGGGCACCGGGGGAGGGGGGGGGGGGGTGCGGCCTATGGGGCACAGGCCAAGGGCATTGGGTGGGGTGGCGGCGGGGCAGTATATGGGGCACAGGCCGAGGGCATGGGGGGGGGATAGGGGGATATGGGGCACAGGCCAAGGGCATCGGGTGGGGGGAGGGGGGGGGGTGGAGGTGGCGGGGCGGTATATGGGGCACAGGCCAAGGGCATCGGGTGGGGTGGCGGCGGGCAATATATGGGGCACAGGCCGAGGGCATGGGGGGGGAGGATGGGGGGATATGGGGCACAGGCCGAGGGCATCAGGTGGGGGGCGGTATATGGGGCACAGGCCGAAGGCATCGGGGGGGGGGGGGGGGGGGGGGGGGATATGGGGCACAGGCCAAGGGCATCGGGTGGGGGTGGGGGGGTGGAGGTGGCAGGGCGGTATATGGGGCATAGGCCGAGGGCATCGGGGGCACAGGCCGAGGGCATCAGGTGGGGGGCGGTGGTGGCGGGGCGGTATATGGGGCACAGGCCGAGGGCATCGGGTGGGGGTGGGGGGGCGGTGGTGGCGGGGCGGTATATGGGGCACAGGCCGAGGGCATCAGGTGGGGGGCGGTAAATGGGGCACAGGCCGAGGGTATCAGGTGGGGGTGGGGGGGCGGTGGTGGCGGGGCGGTATATGGGGCACAGGCCGAGGGCATCAGGTGGGGGGCGGTAAATGGGGCACAGGCCGAGGGTATCAGGTGGGGGGCGGTATATGGGGCACAGGCCGAGGGCATCGGGGGCACAGGCCGAGGGCATCAGGTGGGGGGCGGTGGTGGCGGGGCGGTATATGGGGCACAGGCCGAGGGCATCAGGTGGGGGGCGGGGCGGTATATGGGGCACAGGCCGAGGGCATCGGGTGGGGGGCGGGGCGAGGGTGGCGGGTCAGTATATGGGGCACAGGCCGAGGGCATCAGGTGGGGGGCGGGGCGGTATATGGGTCACAGGCCGAGGGCATCGGGTGGGGGGGAGGGTGGCGGGTCAGTATATGGGGCACAGGCCGAGGGCATCAGGTGGGGGGCGGTGGTGGCGGGGCGGTATATGGGGTACAGGCCAAGTGCATCGGGTGTGGGGGTGGCGGGGTGGTATATGGAGCACAGGCCGAGGGCATCGGGTGGGGGTGGGGGTGGCGGGGCAGTATATAGGGCACAGGCCGAGGGCATCAGGTGGGGGGCGGTATATGGGGCACAGGCCGAAGGCATCGGGGGGGATATGGGGCACAGGCCAAGGGCATCGGGTGGGGGTGGGGGGGCGGTGGTGGCGGGGCGGTATATGGGGCACAGGCCGAGGGCATCAGGTGGGGGGCGGTAAATGGGGCACAGGCCGAGGGTATCAGGTGGGGGGCGGTATATGGGGCACAGGCCGAGGCCATCGGGGGCACAGGCCGAGGGCATCAGGTGGGGGGCGGTGGAGGCGGGGCGGTATATTAGGGAAACAGGCCGAGGGCATCAGGTGGGGGGCGGGGCGGTATATGGGGCACAGGCCGAGGGCATCAGGTGGGGGGCGGGGCGGTATATGGGGCACAGGCCGAGGGCATCAGGTGGGGGGCGGGGCGGTATATGGGGCACAGGCCGAGGGCATCGGGTGGGGGGGGGGGGGGGGGGGAGAGGGTGGCGGGTCAGTATATGGGGCACAGGCCGAGGGCATCAGGTGGGGGGCGGTGGTGGCAGGGCGGTATATGGGGCTCAGGCCGAGGGCATCAGGTGGGGGGCGGGGCGGTATATGGGGCACAGGCCGAGGGCATCGGGTGGGGGGGGGGGGAGGGTGGCGGCTCAGTATATGGGGCACAGGCCGAGGGCATCAGGTGGGGGGCGGTGGTGGCAGGGCGGTATATGGGGCACAGGCCAAGTGCATCGGGTGGGGGGGTGGCGGGGTGGTATATGGAGCACAGGCCGAGGGCATCGGGTGGGGGTGGGGGTGGCGGGGCAGTATATAGGGCACAGGCCGAGGGCATCAGGTGGGGGGCAGTATATGGGGCACAGGCCGAGGGCACCGGGTGGGCCCACTTCTTACCTGTGGTTGGAGATGTACATGATGGGAACCCCGGGAATCTTCCGGATTCGTCTCTTCAGATCTCGGTCCACTGTGGCCACAATGTAACATTTGTGCTAATAAGAGACGAGGGGGCGGCCGTTAGATGTGAGAAACCCCCCTCCATGATCTGCTGTGTATAACACTCCACTCACACATTTCCAACTGACCCCTGCAATCACCCCCCCCCCTACCGCACCAGTGGCCCCCACACCCACACATGCAACCCCACCATCACCATTGACCCCCGCACTCACCCCCCCCGCACCAGTGGCCCCCCACTACCACAAGTATCCCCCACACTCACACCCCCCCCCCCACACACCCCACCACCTGTGGCCCCCGCACTCACCTGAGTGATCCTCTGCACCAGGCAGTCATCCGCATAGGTTCCAGAGTGCGAACATGGGAGGCGTTCAAAGGTCGGGTCCTTGGCAATTCTAAAAGAGAAAGAAATTACACACAGGGAAGATAGGAGAAAAAACACCGCTCTATATCATCCATCCTCCGCACCTCCATCCATAAATCACCCATACATCCTCCGCACCTCCATCCATCCATCCTCCGCACCTCCATCCATACATCACCCATCCATCCTCCACACCTCCATCCATACATCACCCATCCATCCTCCACACCTCCATCCATACATCACCCATCCATCCTCCACACCTCCATCCATACATCACCCATCCATCCTCCACACCTCCATCCATCCATCACCCATCCATCCTCCGCACCTCCATCCATCCATCACCCATCCATCCTCCGCACCTCCATCCATACATCACCCATCCATCCTCCACCCCTCCATCCATACATCACCCATCCATCCTCCACCCCTCCATCCATACATCACCCATCCATCCTCCACACCTCCATCCATACATCACCCATCCATCCTCCACACCTCCATCCATACATCACCCATCTATCCTCTGCACCTCCATCCATCCATCACCCATCTATCCTCTGCACCTCCATCCATCCATCACCCATCTATCCTCTGCACCTCCATCCATCCATCACCCATCTATCCTCCGCACCTCCATCCATACATCACCCATCCATCCTCCGCACCTCCATCCATCCTCCGCACCTCCATCCATACATCACCCATCCATCCTCCGCACCTCCATCCATCCATCACCCATACAGCCTCCGCACCTCCATCCATACATCACCCATACAGCCTCCGCACCTCCATCCATACATCACCCATCCATCCTCCGCACCTCCATCCATACATCACCCATCCATCCTCCACACCTCCATCCATCCTCCGCACCTCCATCCATACATCACCCATCCCTCCTCCACACCTCCATCCATACATCACCCATACAGCCTCCGCACCTCCATCCATACATCACCCATACAGCCTCCGCACCTCCATCCATCCTCCACACCTCCATCCATACATCACCCATACAGCCTCCGCACCTCCATCCATACATCACCCATACAGCCTCCGCACCTCCATCCATCCTCCACACCTCCATCCATACATCACCCATACAGCCTCCGCACCTCCATCCATACATCACCCATACAGCCTCCGCACCTCCATCCATCCTCCACACCTCCATCCATACATCACCCATACAGCCTCCGCACCTCCATCCATACATCACCCATCCATCCTCCATCCATCCTCCACACCTCCATCCATACATCACCCATACAGCCTCCGCACCTCCATCCATCCATCACCCATACAGCCTCCGCACCTCCATCCATCCATCCTCCGCACCTCCATCCATACATCATCAGATACCTGAGAGCCACTCTGTACTTTTGTCCCAGCTTCTCCAGCTCGGCCATCACACAGTCAGTGATACAGGGGACGCCTAAAGAAAGGTATGATGAGAGCGAGCGGCCCACACTCCCCCACTCACACTCCGCAGGCATGCCCACACTCCCCCCACTCTGTGAGCAGCACTTACACTTGGCGTACAGACAGTCCATCATGGACTGCACCAGGTCCAGCTTGGCTTTGATGGAGAAGTTGATAAAGTTGGTGTCCACCAGGATATGGTACGGGGGTCCGAGGTTGGTGTTATACTGGAAGAACATGCAGGATGGGACCTGGGGACTACACAGAAACATGGGAGACCACCGGCATGTACAGACCCCCCCCCCACCAAGAAGGTATGCTGCCCCTAGTAGTACTACCCTCCTTATTATCACAGGATAGATAGATACACACCAGGCAGCTTACATTCACCTACCACATCTGCTGGGAGTTATCTCCAAGCATCAACTACTCTAAACAACCAAGCATAAACGGCATCATACAGCACATTATACCTCAGCTACACACCCACAGCACAACCTACAACCTGGTGCGACATCACTGAGAATACAGCCTATCCATCACTAGAGATCAGCGGTGACATCACTGAGAATACAGCCTATCCATCACTAGAGATCAGCGGTGACATCACTGAGAATACAGCCTATCCATCACTAGAGATCAGCGGAGACATCACTGAGAATACAGCCTATCCATCACTAGAGATCAGCGGTGACATCACTGAGAATACAGCCTATCCATCACTAGAGATCAGCGGTGACATCACTGAGAATACAGCCTATCCATCACTAGAGATCAGCGGTGACATCACTGAGAATACAGCCTATCCATCACTAGAGATCAGCGGTGACATCACTGAGAATACAGCCTATCCATCACTAGAGATCAGCAGTGACATCATATACAGCCTATCCATCACTAGAGATCAGTGACATCACTGAGAATACAGCCTATCCATCACTAGAGATCAGCGGTGACATCACTGAGAATACAGCCTATCCATCACTAGAGATCAGTGACATCATATACAGCCTATCCATCACTAAAGATCAGTGACATCACTGAGAATACAGCCTATCCATCACTAGAGATCAGTGACATCATATACAGCCTATCCATCACTAGAGATCAGAGACATCATTGAGAATACAGCCTATCCATCACTAAAGATCAGTGACATCACTGAGAATACAGCCTATCCACCACTAGAGATCAGAGGTGACATCACTGAGAATACAGCCTATCCATCACTAGAGATCAGTGACATCACTGAGAATACAGCCTATTCATCACTAGAGATCAGCAGTGACATCACTGAGAATACAGCCTATCCATCACTAGAGATCAGCGGTGACATCACTGAGAATACAGCCTATCCATCACTAGAGATCAGCAGTGACATCACTGAGAATACAGCCTATCCATCACTAGAGATCAGTGACATCACTGAGAATACAGCCTATCCATCACTAGAGATCAGCGGTGACATCACTGAGAATACAGCCTATCCATCACTAGAGATCAGCAGTGACATCACTGAGAATACAGCCTATCCATCACTAGAGATCAGTGACATCACTGAGAATACAGCCTATCCTTCACTAGAGATCAGCAGTGACATCACTGAGAATACAGCCTATCCATCACTAGAGATCAGTGACATCACTGAGAATACAGCCTATCCATTACTAGATATCAGTGACATCACTGAGAATACAGCCTATCCATCACTGGAGATCAGCAGTGACATCACTGAGAATACAGCCTATCCATCTCTAGAGATCAGTGACATCATTGAGAATACAGCCTATCCATCACTAGAGATCAGCAGTGACATCACTGAGAATACAGCCTATCCATCACTAGAGATCAGTGACATCACTGAGAATACAGCCTATCCTTCACTAGAGATCAGCGGTGACATCACTGAGAATACAGCCTATCCATCACTAGAGATCAGTGACATCACTGAGAATACAGCCTATCCATCACTAGAGATCAGTGACATCACTGAGAATACAGCCTATCCATCACTAGAGATCAGCGGTGACATCACAGAGCGTTCTATAAGAGAAACAGATCACTGATCTCAGGGAGAGCGGCTAAATGACACGGAGTGTTCAGCATCTTACACTTCTCTCTCCTTGATGGCGCTGGGATCGCTCTCCTTCCTCTTGGTTTTCGCTCGCTCCTTTTCATGTCTACAGCGAAGAGCATGAACAGCGAGCAGGTTAGAGAACATCCTCCTCACCCTCCTCACTCACCTGCCCCTTCCCCTGTCCTCCACACTTACATGCGCGGGTCCCTCAGGCTGATCCTCCGCTTCATCACTGCGTATTTCCGGGTCTTCTTCTGTTTCCCCTGCAGGAGAGGAGAAAAACAAGGACGAGGTGGAGGAGGAGGACGAAGAGGAGGAGGAGGAGGAGAAGGACAAAGAGGAGGAGGAGGAGAAGGACAAAGAGGAGGACGAAGAAGAGGAGGAGGAGAAGGACGAAGAGGAGGAGGAGGAGAAGGACGAAGAGGAGGAGGAGGAGGAGAAGGACGAAGAGGAGGAGGAGGAGGAGGACGAAGAGGAGGAGGAGGACGAAGAGGAGGAGGAGGACGAAGAGGAGAAGGACGAAGAGGAGGAGGAGAAGGACGAATAGGAGGAAGAAGAAGAGAAGGACGAAGACGACGAAGAGGAGGAGGAGAAGGACAAACAGGAGGACAAAGAGGAGGACGAAGAGGATGAAGGAGAAGGACGAAGAGGAGGAGGAGGAGAAGGACGAAGAGGAGGAGGAGGAGAAGGACGAAGAGGAGGAGGAGGAGAAGGACGAAGAGGAGGAGGAGGAGAAGGACGAAGAGGAGGAGGAGGAGAAGGACGAAGAGGAGGAGGAGGAGAAGGACGAAGAGGAGGAGGAGGAGGACGAAGAGGAGGAGGAGGACGAAGAGGAGAAGGACGAAGAGGAGAAGGACGAAGAGGAGGAGGAGAAGGACGAAGAGGAGGAGGAGAAGGACGAAGAGGAGGAAGAAGAAGAGAAGGACGAAGACGACGAAGAGGAGGAGGAGAAGGACAAACAGGAGGACAAAGAGGAGGACGAAGAGGATGAAGGAGGAGGAGAAGGACGAAGAGGAGGAGGAGGAGAAGGACGAAGAGGAGGAGGAGAAGGACGAAGAGGAGGAGGAGAAGGACGAAGAGGAGGAAGAAGAAGAGAAGGACGAAGACGACGAAGAGGAGGAGGAGAAGGACAAACAGGAGGACAAAGAGGAGGACGAAGAAGAGGAGGAGGAGAAGGACGAAGAGGAGGAGGAGGAGAAGGACGAAGAGGAGGAGGAGGAGAAGGACGAAGAGGAGGAGGAGGAGGAGGAGGAGGACGAAGAGGAGGAGGACGAAGAGGAGGAGGAGGAGGAGAAGGACGAAGAGGAGGAGGAGGAGGAGAAGGACAAACAGGAGGACAAAGAGGAGGACGAAGAAGAGGAGGAGGAGAAGGACGAAGAGGAGGAGGAGAAGGACGAAGAGGAGGAGGAGGAGGAGGAGAAGGACGAAGAGGAGGAGGAGGAGGAGGAGGAGGACGAAGAGGAGGAGGACGAAGAGGAGGAGGAGGAGGAGAAGGACGAAGAGGAGGAGGAGGAGGAGGAGGAGGAGAAGGACGAAGAGGAGGAGGAGGAGGAGAAGGACGAAGAGGAGGAGGAGGAGGAGAAGGACGAAGAGGAGGAGGAGGAGGAGGAGGAGAAGGACGAAGAGGAGGAGGAGAAGGACGAAGAGGAGGAGGAGGAGGAGGAGAAGGACGAAGAGGAGGAGGAGGAGGAGAAGGACGAAGAGGAGGAGGAGAAGGACGAAGAGGAGGAGGAGGAGGAGAAGGACGAAGAGGAGGAGGAGGAGGAGGAGGAGGAGAAGGACGAAGAGGAGGAGGAGGAGGAGGAGAAGGACGAAGAGGAGGAGGAGAAGGACGAGGAGGAGGAGAGGAGGAGGAGGAGGAGAAGGACGAAGAGAGAGGAGGAGGAGGAGAAGGACGAAGAGGAGGAGGAGGAGGAGAAGGACGAAGAGGAGGAGGAGGAGTAGAAGGACGAAGAGGGAGGAGAGGAGGAGAAGGACGAAGAGGAGGAGGAGGAGGACGAAGAGGAGGAGGAGAAGGACGAAGAGGAGGAGGAGAAGGACGAAGAGGAGGAGGAGGAGGAGAAGGACGAAGAGGAGGAGGAGGAGGAGGAGGACGAAGAGGAGGAGGAGGAGGAGCAGGACGAAGAGGAGGAGGAGGAGGAGAAGGACGAAGAGGAGGAGGAGGAGAAGGACGAAGAGGAGGAGGAGGAGGACGAAGAGGAGGAGGAGGAGGAGAGGGACGAAGAGGAGGAGGGAGAGGAGAAGGACGAAGAGGAGGAGGAGAGGAGGAAGAAGGACGAAGAGGAGGAGGAGGAGGAGAAGGACGAAGAGGAGGAGGAGGAGGAGGGAAGGACGGAAGGAGGAAGGAGGAGGAGGAGTGAGAAGGGTCGAAGAGGAGGAGGAGGAAGAGGAGGACGAAGAGGAGGAGGAGGAAGAGGAGGACGAAGAGGAGGAGGAGGAGGAGGAAGAGGAGGACGAAGAGGAGGAGGAGGAGGAGGAAGAGGAGGACGAAGAGGAGGAGGAGGAGAAGGACGAAGAGGAGGAGGAGGAAGAGGAGGACGAAGAGGAGGAGGACGAAGAGGAGAAAGATGAGGACGAGGATTTCTTATTCACCATATTCATAATATATTTATCATAATTTTCCAGTATGTGCCGGCAGTGTGACATCAGGGGTCCTCTCTCTCTGTGGTGTGAGGTCAGGGGTCTCTCTCTCTCTCTGTGGTGTGAGGTCAGGGGTCTCTCTCTCTCTCTGTGGTGTGAGGTCAGGGGTCTCTCTCTCTGTGGGGTGAGGTCAGGGGTCTCTCTCTCTCTCTGTGGTGTGAGGTCAGGGGTCTCTCTCTCTCTGTGTGTGAGGTCAGGGGTCTCTCCTCTCTCTCTCGCTGTGTGTGAGGTCAGGGGTCTCTCTCCTCTGTGGTGTTAGGTCAGGGGTCTCTCTCTCTCTCTGTGGTGTGAGGTCAGGGGTCTCTCTCTCTCTGTGGGTGAGGTCAGGTGTCTCTCTCTCTCTCTCTCTTTCGGTGTGAGGTCAGGGGTCTCTCTCTCTCTGTGGTGTGAGGTCAGGGGTCTCTCTCTCTCTGGGTGTGAGTTCAGGGGTCTCTCTCTCTCTCTGTGGTGTGAGGTCAGGGGTCTCTCTCTCTCTCTGTGGTGTGAGGTCAGGGTCTCTCTCTCTCTCTTTGGTGTGAGGTCAGGGTCTCTCTCTCTCTTCTCTCTCTCTGTGGTGTGAGGTCAGGGTCTCTCTCTCTCTCTGTGGTGTGAGGTCAGGGGTCTCTCTCTCTCTCTCTCTCTGTGGTGTGAGGTCAGGGGTCTCTCTCTCGTGCGTGTGCGGTCAGGGCTCTCTCTGTGGTGTGAGGTCAGGGGTCTCCTCTCTCTGTGGTGTGAGTCAGGGGTCTCTCTCTCTCTGTGGTGTGAGGTCAGGGTCTCTCTCTCTCTGTGGTTGGAGGTCAGGGGTCTCTCTCTCTCTGTGGTGTGAGGTCCAGGGGTCTCTCTCTCTCTGTGGTGTGAGGTCAGGGGCTCTCTCTCTGTGGTGTGGGTCAGGGGTCTCTCTCTCTGTGGTGTGAGGTCAGGGTCTCTCTCTCTCTGTGGTGTGAGTCAGGGGTCTCTCTCTCTGTGGTGTGAGGTCAGGGGTCTCTCTCTCTCTCTGTGGTGTGAGGTCAGGGGTCTCTCTCTCTCTCTGTGGTGTGAGGTCAGGGGTCTCTCTCTCTGTGGTGTGAGGTCAGGGGTCTCTCTCTCTGTGGTGTGAGGTCAGGGGTCTCTCTCTGTGGTGTGAGGTCAGGGGTCTCTCTCTCTGTGGTGTGAGGTCAGGGGTCTCTCTCTCTGTGGTGTGAGGTCAGGGGTCTCTCTCTCTGTGGTGTGAGGTCAGGGGTCTCTCTCTCTGTGGTGTGAGGTCAGGGGTCTCTCTTCTCTGTGGTGTGAGGTCAGGGGTCTCTCTCTCTGTGGTGTGAGGTTCAGGGGTCTCTCTCTCTGTGGTGTGAGGTCAGGGGTCTCTCTCTCTGTGGTGTGAGGTCAGGGGTCTCTCTCTCTCTGTGGTGTGAGGTCAGGGGTCTCTCTCTCTGTGGTGTGAGGTCAGGGGTCTCTCTCTCTGTGGTGTGAGGTCAGGAGTCTCTCTCTCTGTGGTGTGAGGTCAGGTCTCTCCCTCTCTGTGGTGTGAGGTCAGGGGTCTCTCTCTCTCTGTGGTGTGAGGTCAGGGGTCTCTCTCTCTCTGTGGTGTGAGGTCAGGGGTCTCTCTCTCTGTGGTGTGAGGTCAGGGGTCTCTCTCTCTCTCTCTCTGTGGTGTGAGGTCAGGGGTCTCTCTCTCTCTCTCTCTGTGGTGTGAGGTCAGGTGTCTCTCTCTCTCTCTGTGGTGTGAGGTCAGGTCTCTCCCTCTCTGTGGTGTGAGGTCAGGGGTCTCTCTCTCTCTCTCTGTGGTGTGAGGTCAGGGGTCTCTCTCTCTCTGTGGTGTGAGGTCAGGGGTCTCTCTCTCTCTGTGGTGTGAGGTCAGGGGTCTCTCTCTCTGTGGTGTGAGGTCAGGGGTCTCTCTCTCTCTCTGTGGTGTGAGGTCAGGGGTCTCTCTCTCTCTCTCTCTGTGGTGTGAGGTCAGGGGTCTCTCTCTCTCTCTGGTGTGAGGTCAGGGGTCTCTCTCTCTCTCTGGTGTGAGGTCAGGGGTCTCTCTCTCTGTGGTGTGAGGTCTGGGGTCTCTCTCTCTGTGGTGTGAGGTCAGGGGTCTCTCTCTCTGTGGTGTGAGGTCAGGGGTCTCTCTCTCTCTGTGGTGTGAGGTCAGGGGTCTCTCTCTCTCTGTGGTGTGAGGTCAGGGGTCTCTCTCTCTCTGTGGTGTGAGGTCAGGGGTCTCTCTCTCTCTGTGGTGTGAGGTCAGGGGTCTCTCTCTCTCTGTGGTGTGAGGTCAGGGGTCTCTCTCTCTCTGTGGTGTGAGGTCAGGGGTCTCTCTCTCTCTCTCTCTGTGGTGTGAGGTCAGGGGTCTCTCTCTCTCTCTGTGGTGTGAGGTCAGGGGTCTCTCTCTCTCTGTGGTGTGAGGTCAGGGGTCTCTCTCTCTCTGTGGTGTGAGGTCGGGGGTCTCTCTCTCTCTGTGGTGTGAGGTCAGGGGTCTCTCTCTCTCTGTGGTGTGAGGTCAGGGGTCTCTCTCTCTCTGTGGTGTGAGGTCAGGGGTCTCTCTCTGTGGTGTGAGGTCAGGGGTCTCTCTCTCTCTGTGGTGTGAGGTCAGGGGTCTCTCTCTCTCTCTGTGGTGTGAGGTCAGGGGTCTCTCTCTCTCTGTGGTGTGAGGTCAGGGGTCTCTCTCTCTCTGTGGTGTGAGGTCAGGGGTCTCTCTCTCTCTGTGGTGTGAGGTCAGGGGTCTCTCTCTCTCTGTGGTGTGAGGTCAGGGGTCTCTCTCTGTGGTGTGAGGTCAGGGGTCTCTCTCTCTGTGGTGTGAGGTCAGGGGTCTCTCTCTCTGTGGTGTGAGGTCAGGGGTCTCTCTCTCTGTGGTGTGAGGTCAGGGGTCTCTCTCTCTGTGGTGTGAGGTCAGGGGTCTCTCTCTCTGTGGTGTGAGGTCAGGGGTCTCTCTCTCTGTGGTGTGAGGTCAGGGGTCTCTCTCTCTGTGGTGTGAGGTCAGGGGTCTCTCTCTCTGTGGTGTGAGGTCAGGGGTCTCTCTCTCTGTGGTGTGAGGTCAGGGGTCTCTCTCTGTGGTGTGAGGTCAGGGGTCTCTCTCTGTGGTGTGAGGTCAGGGGTCTCTCTCTGTGGTGTGAGGTCAGGGGTCTCTCTCTGTGGTGTGAGGTCAGGGGTCTCTCTCTCTCTCTCTGTGGTGTGAGGTCTGGGGTCTCTCTCTCTCTCTGTGGTGTGAGGTCAGGGGTCTCTCTCTCTCTCTCTCTGTGGTGTGAGGTCAGGGGTATCTCTCTCTCTCTCTGTGGTGTGAGGTCAGGGGTCTCTCTCTCTCTCTCTGTGGTGTGAGGTCAGGGGTCTCTCTCTCTCTCTGTGGTGTGAGGTCAGGGGTCTCTCTCTCTCTCTCTGTGGTGTGAGGTCAGGGGTTTCTCTCTCTCTGTGGTGTGAGGTCAGGGGTCTCTCTCTCTCTGTGGTGTGAGGTCTGGGGTCTCTCTCTCTCTGTGGTGTGAGGTCAGGGGTCTCTCTCTCTCTCTCTGTGGTGTGAGGTCAGGGGTCTCTCTCTCTCTCTCTGTGGTGTGAGGTCAGGGGTCTCTCTCTCTCTCTGTGGTGTGAGGTCAGGGGTCTCTCTCTCTCTGTGGTGTGAGGTCAGGGGTCTCTCTCTCTCTCTCTGTGGTGTGAGGTCAGGGGTCTCTCTCTCTCTCTCTGTGGTGTGAGGTCAGGGGTCTCTCTCTCTCTCTGTGGTGTGAGGTCAGGGGTCTCTCTCTCTCTCTCTCTCCGGTGTGAGGTCAGGGGTCTCTCTCTCTGTGGTGTGAGGTCAGGGGTCTCTCTCTCTGTGGTGTGAGGTCAGGGGTCTCTCTCTCTGTGGTGTGAGGTCAGGGGTCTCTCTCTCTGTGGTGTGAGGTCAGGGGTCTCTCTCTCTCTCTCTCTCTCTCTCTGTGGTGTGAGGTCAGGGGTCTCTCTCTCTCTCTCTCTCTCTGTGGTGTGAGGTCAGGGGTCTCTCTCTCTGTGGTGTGAGGTCAGGGGTCTCTCTCTCTGTGGTGTGAGGTCAGGGGTCTCTCTCTCTGTGGTGTGAGGTCAGGGGTCTCTCTCTCTGTGGTGTGAGGTCAGGGGTCTCTCTCTCTCTCTCTCTCTCTGTGGTGTGACATCAGGGGTCTCTCTCTCTCTCTGTGGTGTGAGGTCAGGGGTCTCTCTCTCTCTCTGTGGTGTGAGGTCAGGGGTCTCTCTCTCTGTGGTGTGAGGTCAGGGGTCTCTCTCTCTCTGTGGTGTGAGGTCAGGGGTCTCTCTCTCTCTCTGTGGTGTGAGGTCAGGGGTCTCTCTCTCTCTGTGGTGTGAGGTCAGGGGTCTCTCTCTCTATGGTGTGAGGTCAGGGGTCTCTCTCTCTGTGGTGTGAGGTCAGGGGTCTCTCTCTCTGTGGTGTGAGGTCAGGGGTCTCTCTCTCTGTGGTGTGAGGTCAGGGGTCTCTCTCTCTCTGTGGTGTGAGGTCAGGGGTCTCTCTCTGTGGTGTGAGGTCAGGGGTCTCTCTCTCTCTCTGTGGTGTGAGGTCAGGGGTCTCTCTCTCTCTCTCTGTGGTGTGAGGTCAGGGGTCTCTCTCTCTCTCTCTGTGGTGTGAGGTCAGGGGTCTCTCTCTCTCTCTCTCTCTCCGGTGTGAGGTCAGGGGTCTCTCTCTCTCTCTCTCTCCGGTGTGAGGTCAGGGGTCTCTCTCTCTCTCTCTCTCTCTCTCTCTGTGGTGTGAGGTCAGGGGTCTCTCTCTCTGTGGTGTGAGGTCAGGGGTCTCTCTCTCTGTGGTGTGAGGTCAGGGGTCTCTCTCTCTCTCTGTGGTGTGAGGTCAGGGGTCTCTCTCTCTCTCTGTGGTGTGAGGTCAGGGGTCTCTCTCTCTCTCTCTCTCCGGTGTGAGGTCAGGGGTCTCTCTCTCTCTCCGGTGTGAGGTCAGGGGTCTCTCTCTCTCTCTCCGGTGTGAGGTCAGGGGTCTCTCTCTCTCTCTCTCTCTCTCTCTGTGGTGTGAGGTCAGGGGTCTCTCTCTCTCTGTGGTGTGAGGTCAGGGGTCTCTCTCTCTCTCTGTGGTGTGAGGTCAGGGGTCTCTCTCTCTCTGTGGTGTGAGGTCAGGTCTCTCTCTCTCTCTCTGTGGTGTGAGGTCAGGGGTCTCTCTCTCTCTCTCTGTGGTGTGAGGTCAGGGGTCTCTCTCTCTCTCTCTGTGGTGTGAGGTCAGGGGTCTCTCTCTCTCTCTGTGGTGTGAGGTCAGGGGTCTCTCTCTCTGTGGTGTGAGGTCAGGGGTCTCTCTCTCTGTGGTGTGAGGTCAGGGGTCTCTCTCTCTGTGGTGTGAGGTCAGGGGTCTCTCTCTCTGTGGTGTGAGGTCAGGGGTCTCTCTCTCTGTGGTGTGAGGTCAGGGGTCTCTCTCTCTGTGGTGTGAGGTCAGGGGTCTCTCTCTCTCTGTGGTGTGAGGTCAGGGGTCTCTCTCTCTGTGGTGTGAGGTCAGGGGTCTCTCTCTCTGTGGTGTGAGGTCAGGGGTCTCTCTCTCTGTGGTGTGAGGTCAGGGGTCTCTCTCTCTGTGGTGTGAGGTCAGGTCTCTCCCTCTCTGTGGTGTGAGGTCAGGGGTCTCTCTCTCTCTGTGGTGTGAGGTCAGTGGTCTCTCTCTCTGTGGTGTGAGGTCAGGGGTCTCTCTCTGTGGTGTGAGGTCAGGGGTCTCTCTCTCTGTGGTGTGAGGTCAGGGGTCTCTCTCTCTCTGTGGTGTGAGGTCAGGTCTCTCCCTCTCTGTGGTGTGAGGTCAGGGGTCTCTCTCTCTCTGTGGTGTGAGGTCAGGGGTCTCTCTCTCTGTGGTGTGAGGTCAGGGGTCTCTCTCTCTGTGGTGTGAGGTCAGGTCTCTCTCTCTCTCTGTGGTGTGAGGTCAGGGGTCTCTCTCTGTGGTGTGAGGTCAGGGGTCTCTCTCTCTGTGGTGTGAGGTCAGGGGTCTCTCTCTCTGTGGTGTGAGGTCAGGGGTCTCTCTCTCTGTGGTGTGAGGTCAGGGGTCTCTCTCTGTGGTGTGAGGTCAGGTCTCTCCCTCTCTGTGGTGTGAGGTCAGGGGTCTCTCTCTCTCTCTGTGGTGTGAGGTCAGGGGTCTCTCTCTCTCTCTGTGGTGTGAGGTCAGGGGTCTCTCTCTCTGTGGTGTGAGGTCAGGGGTCTCTCTCTCTCTCTCTGTGGTGTGAGGTCAGGGGTCTCTCTCTCTCTCTGTGGTGTGAGGTCAGGGGTCTCTCTCTCTGTGGTGTGAGGTCAGGGGTCTCTCTCTCTGTGGTGTGAAGTCAGGTCTCTCCCTCTCTGTGGTGTGAGGTCAGGGGTCTCTCTCTCTCTGTGGTGTGAGGTCAGTGGTCTCTCTCTGTGGTGTGAGGTCAGGGGTCTCTCTCTGTGGTGTGAGGTCAGGGGTCTCTCTCTGTGGTGTGAGGTCAGGGGTCTCTCTCTCTGTGGTGTGAGGTCAGGGGTCTCTCTCTCTCTGTGGTGTGAGGTCAGGTCTCTCCCTCTCTGTGGTGTGAGGTCAGGGGTCTCTCTCTCTCTGTGGTGTGAGGTCAGGGGTCTCTCTCTCTGTGGTGTGAGGTCAGGGGTCTCTCTCTCTGTGGTGTGAGGTCAGGTCTCTCTCTCTCTCTGTGGTGTGAGGTCAGGGGTCTCTCTCTGTGGTGTGAGGTCAGGGGTCTCTCTCTCTGTGGTGTGAGGTCAGGGGTCTCTCTCTCTGTGGTGTGAGGTCAGGGGTCTCTCTCTCTGTGGTGTGAGGTCAGGTCTCTCCCTCTCTGTGGTGTGAGGTCAGGGGTCTCTCTCTCTCTCTGTGGTGTGAGGTCAGGGGTCTCTCTCTCTCTCTGTGGTGTGAGGTCAGGGGTCTCTCTCTCTGTGGTGTGAGGTCAGGGGTCTCTCTCTCTCTCTCTGTGGTGTGAGGTCAGGGGTCTCTCTCTCTCTCTCTCTGTGGTGTGAGGTCAGGGGTCTCTCTCTCTCTCTCTCTCTGTGGTGTGAGGTCAGGGGTCTCTCTCTCTCTCTGGTGTGAGGTCAGGGGTCTCTCTCTCTCTCTGTGGTGTGAGGTCAGGGGTCTCTCTCTCTGTGGTGTGAGGTCAGGGGTCTCTCTCTCTGTGGTGTGAGGTCAGGGGTCTCTCTCTCTGTGGTGTGAGGTCAGGGGTCTCTCTCTCTGTGGTGTGAGGTCAGGGGTCTCTCTCTCTGTGGTGTGAGGTCAGGGGTCTCTCTCTCTCTGTGGTGTGAGGTCAGGGGTCTCTCTCTCTCTGTGGTGTGAGGTCAGGGGTCTCTCTCTCTCTGTGGTGTGAGGTCAGGGGTCTCTCTCTCTCTGTGGTGTGAGGTCAGGGGTCTCTCTCTCTCTGTGGTGTGAGGTCAGGGGTCTCTCTCTCTCTGTGGTGTGAGGTCAGGGGTCTCTCTCTCTCTGTGGTGTGAGGTCAGGGGTCTCTCTCTCTCTGTGGTGTGAGGTCAGGGGTCTCTCTCTCTCTGTGGTGTGAGGTCAGGGGTCTCTCTCTCTCTGTGGTGTGAGGTCAGGGGTCTCTCTCTCTGTGGTGTGAGGTCAGGGGTCTCTCTCTCTGTGGTGTGAGGTCAGGGGTCTCTCTCTCTCTGTGGTGTGAGGTCAGGGGTCTCTCTCTCTCTGTGGTGTGAGGTCAGGGGTTTCTCTCTCTGTGGTGTGAGGTCAGGGGTCTCTCTCTGTGGTGTGAGGTCAGGGGTCTCTCTCTCTGTGGTGTGAGGTCAGGGGTCTCTCTCTCTGTGGTGTGAGGTCAGGGGTCTCTCTCTCTGTGGTGTGAGGTCAGGGGTCTCTCTCTCTGTGGTGTGAGGTCAGGGGTCTCTCTCTCTGTGGTGTGAGGTCAGGGGTCTCTCTCTCTCTCTCTGTGGTGTGAGGTCAGGTCTCTCCCTCTCTGTGGTGTGAGGTCAGGGGTCTCTCTCTCTCTCTCTGTGGTGTGAGGTCAGGGGTCTCTCTCTCTCTCTCTCTCTGTGGTGTGAGGTCAGGGGTCTCTCTCTCTGTGGTGTGAGGTCAGGGGTCTCTCTCTCTCTGTGGTGTGAGGTCAGGGGTCTCTCTCTCTCTCTGTGGTGTGAGGTCAGGGGTCTCTCTCTCTCTGTGGTGTGAGGTCAGGGGTCTCTCTCTCTCTCTCTGTGGTGTGAGGTCAGGGGTCTCTCTCTCTGTGGTGTGAGGTCAGGGGTCTCTCTCTCTGTGGTGTGAGGTCAGGGGTCTCTCTCTCTGTGGTGTGAGGTCAGGGGTCTCTCTGTCTGTGGTGTGAGGTCAGGGGTCTCTCTCTCTCTGTGGTGTGAGGTCAGGGGTCTCTCTCTCTCTGTGGTGTGAGGTCAGGGGTCTCTCTCTCTCTGTGGTGTGAGGTCAGGGGTCTCTCTCTCTGTGGTGTGAGGTCAGGGGTCTCTCTCTCTCTCTGTGGTGTGAGGTCAGGGGTCTCTCTCTCTCTGTGGTGTGAGGTCAGGGGTCTCTCTCTCTCTGTGGTGTGAGGTCAGGGGTCTCTCTCTCTGTGGTGTGAGGTCAGGGGTCCTCTCTCTCTCTGTGGTGTGAGGTCAGGTGGCTCTCTCTCTCTCTCTGTGGTGTGAGGTCAGGGGTCTCTCTCTCTCTCTGTGGTGTGAGGTCAGGGGTCTCTCTCTCTCTGTGGTGTGAGGTCAGGGGTCTCTCTCTCTCTGTGGTGTGAGGTCAGGGGGTCTCTCTCTCTTGTGGTGTGAGGTCAGGGGTCTCTCCTATCTGTGGTGTGAGGTCAGGGGTCTCTCTCTCTTGGTGTGAGGTCAGGGTATCTGGTATCTCTCTCTGTGGTGTGAGGTCAGGGGTCTCTCTCTCTGTGGTGTAGGGTCAGGGGTCTCTCTCTCTCTCCTGTGGTGTGAGGTCAGGGGTCTCTCTCTCTCTATGTGGTGTGAGGTCAGGGGTCTCTCTCTCTCTCTCTCTGTGGTGTGAGGTCAGGGGTATCTCTCTTCTCTCTCTGTGTTGTGAGGTCAGTGGTCTCTCTCTCTCTTTGGTGTGAGGTCAGGGGTCCCTCTCTCTCTCTCTGTGTGTGAGGTCAGGGGGTCTCTCTCTCTGTGGTGTGAGGTCAGGGGTTCTCTCTCTCTGTGGTGTGAGGTCAGGGGTCTCTCTCTTCTCTCTGTGTTGTGAGGTCAGGGGGGTCTCTCTCTCTCTGTGGTGTGAGGTCAGGGGTCTCTCTCTCTCTCTGTGGGTGTGAGGTCAGGGGTCTCTCTCTCTCTGTGGTGTGAGGTCAGGGGTCTCTCTCTCTCTCTGTGGTGTGAGGTCAGGGGTCTCTCTCTCTGTGGTGTGAGGTCAGGGGTCTCCTCTCTCTCTCTCTGTGGTGTGAGGTCAGGGGTCTCTCTCTCTCTCTCTCTCTCTCTCTCTCCGGTGTTAGGTCAGGGGTCTCTCCTGTACTCACCATGTTGCCGTTATACACGTGTGTCGCCAGCTGATGACGTCAGCCAATGCGCACGCGCACACGCTCGGTTAGGAGACACTACGTAGGGCGGATGTCTGACCTTTACACCCGGAACCGGCTCTTATAGTCACGTGATCCGCAGACCCAAACAATCGCGAAGGAACCTTGAACTTTCGCAAGTCTTATGCGGTACCGCGCGTCCTATGTGAGGTGACAGAGCCGGGGTGAGGGGGGGGGGGGGTGAGGTGACAGAGCCGGGGTGAGGGGGGGGGGGGGGGGGTGAGGTGACAGAGCCGGGGTGAGGGGGGGGGGGGGGTGAGGTGACAGAGGCGGGGTGAGGGGGGGGGGTGAGGTGACAGAGCCGGGGTGAGGGGGGGGGGGGTGAGGTGACAGAGCCGGGGTGAGGGGGGAGGGGGGGGGTGAGGGTGACAGAGCCGGGGTGAGGGGGGGGGGGGGTGAGGTGACAGAGCCGGGGTGAGGGGGGGGGGGGGTGAGGTGACAGAGCCGGGGTGAGGGGGGGGGGTGAGGTGACAGAGCCGGGGTGAGGGGGGTGAGGTGACAGAGCCGGGGTGAGGGGGGGTGAGGTGACAGAGTCGGGGTGAGGGGGGTGAGGTGACAGAGCCGGGGTGAGGGGGGGTGAGGTGACAGAGTCGGGGTGAGGGGGGTGAGGTGACAGAGCCGGGGTGAGGGGGGGGGGGTGAGGTGACAGAGCCGGGGTGAGGGGGGGGGGGTGAGGTGACAGAGCCGGGGTGAGGGGGGGGGGGGGGTGAGGTGACAGAGCCGGGGTGAGGGGGGGGGGGGTGAGGTGACAGAGCCGGGGTGAGGGGGGGGGGGGGGTGAGGTGACAGAGCCGGGGTGAGGGGGAAGGGGTGAGGTGACAGAGCCGGGGTGAGGGGGGGGGGGGGGTTGGGGTGGTGAGGTGACAGAGCCGGGGTGAGGGGGGGTGAGGTGACAGAGTCGGGGGTGAGGGGGGTGAGGTGACAGAGCCGGGGTGAGGGGGGGTGAGGTGACAGAGTCGGGGTGAGGGGGGTGAGGTGACAGAGCCGGGGTGAGGGGGGGTGAGGTGACAGAGTCGGGGTGAGGGGGGTGAGGTGACAGAGCCGGGGTGAGGGGGGGGTGAGGTGACAGAGTCGGGGTGAGGGGGGTGAGGTGACAGAGCTGGGGTGAGGGGGGGGGGGGGGTGAGGTGACAGAGTCGGGGTGAGGGGGGTGAGGTGACAGAGCCGGGGTGAGGGGGGGGGGGGTGAGGTGACAGAGTCGGGGTGAGGGGGGTGAGGTGACAGAGCCGGGGTGAGGGGGGTGAGGTGACAGAGCCGGGGTGAGGGGGGGTGAGGTGACAGAGTCGGGGTGAGGGGGGTGAGGTGACAGAGCCGGGTGTGAGGGGGGGGGGGTGAGGTGACAGAGCCGGGGTGAGGGGGGGGGGGGTGAGGTGACAGAGCCGGGGTGAGGGGGGGGGGTGAGGTGACAGAGCCGGGGTGAGGGGGGGGGGTGAGGTGACAGAGCCGGGGTCAGGGGGGGGGGGGTGAGGTGACAGAGCCGGGGGTGAGGGGGGGTGAGGTGACAGAGTCGGGGTGAGGGGGGTGAGGTGACAGAGCTGGGGTGAGGGGGGGTGAGGTGACAGAGCTGGGGTGAGGGGGGGTGAGGTGACAGAGCCGGGGTGAGGGGGGGTGAGGTGACAGAGCCGGGGTGAGGGGGGGGGGGTGAGGTGACAGAGCCGGGGTGAGGGGGGGGGGTGAGGTGACAGAGCCGGGGTGAGGGGGGGGGGGGTGAGGTGACAGAGCCGGGGTGAGGGGGGGGGGGGGTGAGGTGACAGAGCCGGGGTGAGGGGGGGGGGGTGAGGTGACAGAGCCGGGGTGAGGGGGGGGGGGTGAGGTGACAGAGCCGGGGTCGGGGGGGGGGGGTGAGGTGATAAAGCTGGGGTGAGGGGTGGGGGTGAGGTGACAGAGCCGGGGTGAGGGGGGGGGGGTGAGGTGACAGAGCCGGGGTGAGGGTGAAGGGGTGAGGTGACAGAGCCGGGGTGAGGGGGGGGGGGGTGAGGTGACAGAGTCGGGGTGAGGGGGGGGGGGTTGGGGTGGTGAGGTGACAGAGCTGGGGTGAGGGGGGGTGAGGTGACAGAGTCGGGGTGAGGGGGGTGAGGTGACAGAGCCGGGGTGAGGGGGGGTGAGGTGACAGAGCTGGGGTGAGGGGGGGGTGAGGTGACAGAGCCGGGGTGAGGGGGGGTGAGGTGACAGAGCCGGGGTGAGGGGGGGGGGTGAGGTGACAGAGCCGGGGGGAGGGGGGGGGGGGTGAGGTGACAGAGCCGGGGGGAGGGGGGGGGGGTGAGGTGACAGAGCTGGGGTCTGGGGGGGTGATGTGACAAAGCTGGGGTGAGGGGGGGGGGGGTGAGGTGACAGAGCCGGGGTGAGGGGGAAGGGGTGAGGTGACAGAGCCGGGGTGAGGGGGGGGGGGTGAGGTGACAGAGCTGGGGTGAGGGGGGGCTTGAGGATTACAGAGCCGGGTGAGGTGACAGAGCCGGGTGAGCGGGGGTGCGAGGTGACAGAGCGCCGGGGGTGAGGGGGGGGGGGGGTGAGGTGAACAGAGCCGGGTTGAGGGGGGTGGGGGTGAGGTGACAGAGAACCCGGGTGAGGGGGGGTTGGGGTGGTGGTGACGGTGACAGAGCCGCGGTGTGAGGGGGGGGGGTGCAGGTGACAGAGCCGGGGCTGACGGGGATGGGGGGTGTAGGTGACAGAGCCGGGGTCGGGAGGCGGGGGGGTGAGGTGCATAAGCTGGGTCGGAGGGGGGGGGTGAGGTGATCAGAGCCTGGTGTGAGGGTGGGGGGTGATGGTGAACAGAGCCGAGGGTGAGGGTGAAGGGGTGAGGTGACAGAGCCGGGTGGTGAGGGGGGGGGGGAGGTGACAGAGTCGGGGTTGAGGGGGGGGGGTTGGGGTGGAGGTGACAGAGCTGGGGTGAGGTGTACGAGCCGGGGTGAGGTGACAGAGTCGGGGGGGGGTGAGGTGACAGAGCCGGGGTGAGGGGGGGGGGGGTTGGGGTGGTGAGGTGACAGAGCTGGGGTGAGGGGGGGTGAGGTGACAGAGCCGGGGTGAGGGGGGGGGGGTGAGGTGACAGAGCTGGGGTGAGGGGGGGGGGTGAGGTGACAGAGCCGGGGTGAGGTGACAGAGCCGGGGTGAGGTGACAGAGCTGGGGTGAGGGGGGGTGAGGTGACAGAGCCGGGGTGAGGGGGGGGGGGGGGGTGAGGTGACAGAGCCGGGGTGAGGGGGAAGGGGTGAGGTGACAGAGCCGGGGTCAGGGGGGGGGGGTGAGGTGACAGAGTCGGGGTGAGGGGGGTGAGGTGACAGAGCTGGGGTGAGGGGGGGGTGAGGTGACAGAGCTGGGGTGAGGGGGGGTGAGGTGACAGAGCCGGGGTGAGGGGGGGGGGGGTGACAGAGCCGGGGTGAGGGGGGGGGGTGAGGTGACAGAGCCGGGTGAGGGGGGGGGTGACAGAGCCGGGGTGAGGGGGGGGGTGAGGTGACAGAGCCGGGGTGAGGGGGGGGGGGGGTGAGGTGACAGAGCCGGGGTGAGGTGACAGAGCCGGGGTGAGGGGGGGGGGTGAGGTGACAGAGCCGGGGTGAGGGGGGGGGGGTGAGGGGGGGGGTGAGGTGACAGAGCCGGGGTGAGGGGGGGGGGTGAGGTGACAGAGGCGGGGTGAGGGGGGGGGGTGAGGTGACAGAGCCGGGGTGAGGGGGAAGGGGTGAGGTGACAGAGCCGGGGTGAGGGGGGGGGGTGAGGTGATAGAGCCGGGGTGAGGGGGGGGGGTGAGGTGACAGAGCCGGGGTGAGGGGGGGGGGGGTGAGGTGACAGAGCCGGGGTGAGGGGGGGGGTGAGGTGACAGAGGCGGGGTGAGGGGGAAGGGGTGAGGTGACAGAGCCGGGGGGGGGGGGGGGGTGACAGAGCCAGGGTGAGGGGGGGGGGTGAGGTGACAGAGGCGGGGTGAGGGGGAAGGGGTGAGGTGACAGAGCGGGGGGGGGGGGGTGACAGAGCGGGGTGAGGGTGGGGGGTGAGGTGACAGAGGCGGGGTGAGGGGGAAGGGGTGGTGGTGACAGAGCCGGGGGGGGGGGGTGACAGAGCCAGGGTGAGGGGGGGGGGGTGAGGTGACAGAGCGGGGTGAGGGGGGGTGGGGTGAGGTGACAGAGCCGGGGTTGAGGGGGGGGGGTGAGGGACAGAGCCGGTGGGTGAGGGGGGGGGGTGAGTGACAGAGCCGGGGTTGAGGGGGGGGGGGGGTGCGGTGACAGAGCGGGGTCAGGGGAGGGGGGGGGGTGAGGTGACAGAGCCGGGGTGAGGTGGGGGGTTGAGGTGACAGAGCCGGGGTCAGGGGGTGGGGGGTGAGGTGACAGAGCCGGGGTCAGGGGGTGGGGGGTGAGGTGACAGAGCCGGGGTCAGGGGAGGGGTGAGGTGACAGAGCCGGGGTCAGGGGGGGGGGGTGAGGTGACAGAGTCTGGGTGAAGGGGGGGGTGAGGTGACAGAGCCGGGGTGAGGGGGGGTGGGTGAGGTGACAGAGACGGGGGGAGGGGGGAGGGGGGGGAGGTGACAAAACCGGGGTGATGGTGACAGAGCCGGGGGTGAGGGGCGGGGGTGTGTGTGGTGACAGAGCCGGGGTGAAGGGGGGGGGGTGAGGTGACAGAGCCGGGGTGAAGGGGGGGGGGGGGTGAGGTGACAGAGCCGGGGTGAGGGGGGGGGGGTGAGGTGACAGAGCCGGGGTCATGGGGAGGGGGGGGTGAGGTGGACAGAGCGGGGTGAGGGGGGGGGGTGAGGTGACAGAGCGGCTGGTGAGGGGGGGGGTGAGGTGACAGAGCCGGGGTCAGGGGAGGGGGGGGACGACGGTGACAGAGCCGGGGGTCAGGGGGGGGGTGGGGTGAGGTGACAGAGCCGGGGGTCAGGGGGGGGGGGGGGTGAGGTGATAGAGTCGGGGTGAAGGGGGGGGTGAGGTGACAGAGCAGGGGTGAGGGGGGGGGTGAGGTGACAGAGCCGGGGGGAGGGGGAGGGGGGGAGGTGACAAAACCGGGGTGAGGTGACAGAGCCGGGGTGAGGGGGGGGGTGTGTGCGGTTGACAGAGGCGGGGGTGAAGGGGGGGGGTGAGGTGACAGACGCCGGGGTGAAGGGGGGGGGGGTGAAGGTGACAGAGTCGGGGTGAAGGGGGGGGGGTGAGGTGACAGAGTCGGGGTGAGGGGGGGGGGTGAGGTGACAGAGCCGGGGTCAGGGGAGGGGGGGGTGAGGTGACAGAGCCGGGGTTGAGGGGGGTGGGGTGAGGTGACAGAGCCGGGGTGAGGGGGGGGGGGTGAGGGACAGAGCCGGGGTCAGGGGAGGGTGGACGAGGTGACAGAGCCTGGGTCAGGGGGGGGGGGGGTGAGGTGACAGAGCCTGGGTCAGGGGGGGGGG
This sequence comes from Dendropsophus ebraccatus, assembly GCA_027789725.1. Classification (NCBI taxonomy): domain Eukaryota; kingdom Metazoa; phylum Chordata; class Amphibia; order Anura; family Hylidae; genus Dendropsophus; species Dendropsophus ebraccatus. Next base: position 1,724,336 of record JAQFWZ010000068.1, on the reverse strand, counting down.
GTGAGGTGATAGCGTCGGGGTGAAGGGGGGGGTGAGGTGACAGAGCCGGGGTGAGGGGGGGGTGAGGTGACAGAGCCGGGGGGAGGGGGGAGGGGGGGAGGTGACAAAACCGGGGTGAGGTGACAGAGCCGGGTGTGAGGGGGGGGGTGAGGTGACAGAGCCGGGGTGTGGTGACAGAGCTGGGGTGAGGGGGGTTGAGGTGACAGAGCCGGGGTGAGGGGGGGGGGGTGAGGTGACAGAGCCGGGGTGAGGTGACAGAGCTGGGGTGAGGGGGGGTGAGGTGACAGAGCCGGGGTTGAGGGGGGGGGGTGAGGTGACCAGAGCCGGGGTGAAGGGGGGGGGGTGAGGTGACAGAGCCGGGGTTGAGGGGGGGGGGTGAGGTGACAGAGTCGGGGTGAGGCGACACAGCCGGGGTGAGGGGGGGGGGAGGTGACAGAGCCGGGGTGAGGTGGACAGAGCCGGGGTGAGGGGGGGGGCATGAGGTGACAGAGCCGGGGTCAGGGGGGGGGGGGGTGAGGTGACAGAGCCGGGGTGAGGGGGGGGGCATGAGGTGACAGAGCCGGGGTCAGGGGGGGGGGTGAGGTGACAGAGCTGGGGTCAGGGGGGGGGTGAGGTGACAGAGCCGGGGTCAGGGGGGGGGGGGGTGAGGTGACAGAGCCGGGGTCAGGGGGGGGGGTGAGGTGACAGAGTCGGGGTCAGGGGGGGGGGGTGAGGTGACAGAGTCGGGGTGAAGGGGGGGGGGGTGAGAAATTGTGGCTAATGAGTGATCAAGCTCTTTCTCTTTATGTGCTCCTCCTCCTTCTCTACTTCCTCCTCCTCCTCCTCCTCATCATGTGACTGCTTCCTCCCTTTCTTCCTTCTCTTCTTATTTCTCCTCCTTACTCTTCTTCCTCATCATGTGACTGCTTCCTCCTCCTCCTCTTCTTCTTCCTTGTGTGACTGCTTGTTCCTCCTCCTTCTCCTCTTCTTCTTCGTGTGTCTGCTTCCTCCTCATCATGTTACTGCTTCTTTCTTCTCATCATGTGACTGCTGCTTCCTCCTCTTTTTCCCTTCTTCTTCCTTCTCATAATGTGACTGCTTCTTCCTCCACCTTTTCTTCTTCGTGTGACTGCTTCCTCCTTAGCGTGTGACTGCTTCCTCCTTAGCATGTGTCTGCTGCTTCCTCCTCTTCTTCCTTCTTCTTTCTTCCTTTCTTCCTCATCATGTGACTGCTTCTTCTCAGGAGACATGTGGAAGCGGAGATACTATGAGGACACCCTCTGCTGTCCGCACTGATGTTGTACCTTATTGGTGAGGATTGGGATGGATGTATATGGGTGGGTGGGGCTCTTGGGACTCCGCCTCCTTACTTTGACCCCTTCCTCCCTGCAGGTGGTGTCACGGGCTTCATGTGCGTGCTTCTGGTCACCATTAAATTCCTGTTTGAGTTAAGTTCCCGCGTCCTTACTTTCTGGCATCATGAGGGACGGGAACGTGGCTCGGAGCGTACCATCTACAACTATGTACGGGGGAAGTACCTGGAGCCGCGCTCCTGCCAGGTGGTGTTTGACTGGAAGGAGCCCTGCGAGGTGGGCCAGTCCATGGGTTTCAGAGTCCATGTAAGAAGCTGGTGGTCCTGTTATGATTATTACCCCTTCCCCACATTGTACATTATAACCCCCACTGTGTGTTGTTCAGTTATTCTACAGGAATGGACATCCCTTCCCGGTTAGCAGCACCGGCGCTCTGCGAGTCCTCATCACGCACACAGAGCTGTCGCTGGAGGTCCCGGTGACTCTGGAGGTGATGGCAGATCCCCTAAGAAATGTCATCAAAGCTGCATTCACTGTGCGCCGCTCCGGGAGATACCAGATCAGCATCAGTGTGGGCGGCCTCGGCGTGGGAAGCAGCCCCTACTATAAAGCCTTCCACCCAGGTAAGAGTCAGCATCAGTGTGGGCGGCCTCAGTGTGGGGAGCAGCCCCTACTATAAAGCCTTCCACCCAGGTAAGAGTCAGCATCAGTGTGGGCGTCCTCAGTGTGGGGAGCAGCCCCTACTATAAAGCCTTCCACCCAGGTAAGAGTCAGCATCAGTGTGGGCGGCCTCAGTGTGGAAAGCAGCCCCTACTATAAAGCTTTCCACCCAGGTAAGAGTCAGCATCAGTGTGGGCGGCCTCAGTATGGGGAGCAGCCCCTACTATAAAGCCTTCCACCCAGGTAAGAGTCAGCATCAGTGTGGGCGGCCTCAGTATGAGGAGCAGCCCCTACTATAAAGCCTTCCACCCAGGTAAGAGTCAGCATCAGTGTGGGCGTCCTCAGTGTGGGGAGCAGCCCCTACTATAAAGCCTTCCACCCAGGTAAGAGTCAGCATCAGTGTGGGCGGCCTCAGTATTGGGAGCAGCCCCTACTATAAAGCCTTCCACCCAGGTAAGAGTCAGCATCAGTGTGGGCGGCCTCAGTATGAGGAGCAGCCCCTACTATAAAGCCTTCCACCCAGGTAAGAGTCAGCATCAGTGTGGGCGGCCTCAGTGTGGGGAGCAGTCTGTACTGTATGAGGTAGCATCAGTGGGCGTGCTTGGTGTGGGGAGCAGTCTGTACTGTATGAGGAAGCCTCATTGTGGGTGTGCTCAGTGTGTGGGGGGGCAGTCTGTACTGTATGAGGTGGCATCAGTGTGGGGAGCAGTCTGTACTGTATGAGGCAGCATCAGTGTGGGCATGCTCAGTGTAGGGAGCAGTCTGTACTGTATGAGGTAGCATCAGTGGGCGTGCTCAGTGTGGGGAGCAGTCTGTACTGTATGAGGTAGCATCAGTGTGGGCGTGCTCGCTGTGGGGAGCAGTCTGTACTGTATGAGGTAGCCTCAGTGTGGGTGTGCTCAGTGTGGGGGGGGCAATCTTTACTGTATGAGGCAGCATCAGTGTGGGCATGCTCAGTGTGGGAAGCAGTCTGACTTGTATGAGGTAGCATCAGTGTGGGCGGCGTGCTCAGTGTGGGGGGCAGTCTGTACTGTATGAGGCAGCATCAGTGGGCGTGCTCAGTGTGGGGAGCAGTCTGTACTGTATGAGGTAGCATCAGTGTGGGCGTGCTCAGTGTGGGGAGCAGTCTGTACTGTATGAGGTAGCCTCAGTGTGGGTGTGCTCAGTGTGTGGGAGGGCAATCTTTACTGTATGAGGCAGCATCAGTGTGGGCATGCTCAGTGTGGGGAGCAGTCTGTACTGTATGAGGCAGCATCAGTGGGTGTGATCAGTGTGGGGAGCAGTCTGTACTGTATGATGCAGCATCAGTGGGCGTGCTCAGTGTGGGGAGCAGTCTGTACTGTATGAGGTAGCATCAGTGTGGGCGTGCTCGCTGTGGGGAGCAGTCTGTACTGTACTGTATGAGGTAGCCTCAGTGTGGGTGTGCTCAGTGTGTGGGGGGGCAATCTTTACTGTATGAGGCAGCATCAGTGTGGGCATGCTCAGTGTGGGGAGCAGTCTGTACTGTATGAGGCAGCATCAGTGGGTGTGCTCAGTGTGGGGAGCAGTCTGACTTGTATGAGGTAGCATCAGTGTGGGCGGTGTGCTCAGTGTGGGGAGCAGTCTGTACTGTATGAGGCAGCATCAGTGGGCGTGCTCAGTGTGGGGAGCAGTCTGTACTGTATGAGGTAGCATCAGTGTGGGCGTGCTCGCTGTGGGGAGCAGTCTGTACTGTATGAGGCAGCATCAGTGGGCGTGATCAGTGTGGGGAGCAGTCTGTATTGTATGAGGCAGCATCAGTGGGCGTGCTCAGTGTGGGGAGCAGTCTGTACTGTATGAGGTAGCATCAGTGTGGGCGTGCTCAGTGTGGGGAGCAGTCTGTACTGTATAAGGTAGCCTCAGTGTGGGTGTGCTCAGTGTGTGGGAGGGCAATCTTTACTGTATGAGGCAGCATCAGTGTGGGCATGCTCAGTGTGGGGAGCAGTCTGTACTGTATGAGGCAGCATCAGTGGGCGTGATCAGTGTGGGGAGCAGTCTGTACTGTATGATGCAGCATCAGTGGGCGTGCTCAGTGTGGGGAGCAGTCTGTACTGTATGAGGTAGCATCAGTGTGGGCGTGCTCAGTGTGGGGAGCAGTCTGTACTGTATGAGGTAGCATCAGTGGGTGTGCTCAGTGTGGGGAGCAGTCTGACTTGTATGAGGTAGCATCAGTGTGGGCGGTGTGCTCAGTGTGGGGAGCAGTCTGTACTGTATGAGGCAGCATCAGTGGGCGTGCTCAGTGTGGGGAGCAGTCTGTACTGTATGAGGTAGCATCAGTGTGGGCGTGCTCAGTGTGGGGAGCAGTCTGTACTGTATAAGGTAGCCTCAGTGTGGGTGTGCTCAGTGTGTGGGAGGGCAATCTTTACTGTATGAGGCAACATCAGTGTGGGCATGCTCAGTGTGGGGAGCAGTCTGTACTGTATGAGGCAGCATCAGTGGGCGTGATCAGTGTGGGGAGCAGTCTGTACTGTATGATGCAGCATCAGTGGGCGTGCTCAGTGTGGGGAGCAGTCTGTACTGTATGAGGTAGCATCAGTGTGGGCGTGCTCGCTGTGGGGAGCAGTCTGTACTGTATGAGGCAGCATCAGTGGGCGTGATCAGTGTGGGGAGCAGTCTGTATTGTATGAGGCAGCATCAGTGGGCGTGCTCAGTGTGGGGAGCAGTCTGTACTGTATGAGGCAGCATCAGTGTGGGCGGCGTGCTCGGTGTGGGGAGCAGTCTGTACTGTATGAGGCAGCATCAGTGGGTGTGATCAGTGTGGGGAGCAGTCTGTACTGTATGATGCAGCATCAGTGGGCGTGCTCAGTGTGGGGAGCAGTCTGTACTGTATGAGGTAGCATCAGTGTGGGCGTGCTCAGTGTGGGGAGCAGTCTGTACTGTATGAGGTAGCATCAGTGGGTGTGCTCAGTGTGGGGAGCAGTCTGACTTGTATGAGGTAGCATCAGTGTGGGCGGTGTGCTCAGTGTGGGGAGCAGTCTGTACTGTATGAGGCAGCATCAGTGGGCGTGCTCAGTGTGGGGAGCAGTCTGTACTGTATGAGGTAGCATCAGTGTGGGCGTGCTCAGTGTGGGGAGCAGTCTGTACTGTATAAGGTAGCCTCAGTGTGGGTGTGCTCAGTGTGTGGGAGGGCAATCTTTACTGTATGAGGCAGCATCAGTGTGGGCATGCTCAGTGTGGGGAGCAGTCTGTACTGTATGAGGCAGCATCAGTGGGCGTGATCAGTGTGGGGAGCAGTCTGTACTGTATGATGCAGCATCAGTGGGCGTGCTCAGTGTGGGGAGCAGTCTGTACTGTATGAGGTAGCATCAGTGTGGGCGTGCTCGCTGTGGGGAGCAGTCTGTACTGTATGAGGCAGCATCAGTGGGCGTGATCAGTGTGGGGAGCAGTCTGTACTGTATGAGGCAGCATCAGTGGGTGTGTTCAGTGTGGGGAGCAGTCTGTACTGTATGAGGCAGCATCAGTGTGGGCGGCGTGCTCGGTGTGGGGAGCAGTCTGTACTGTACTGTATGAGGTAGCCTCAGTGTGGGCGTGCTCAGTGTGGGGAGCAGTCTGTACTGTATAAGGTAGCCTCAGTGTGGGTGTGCTCAGTGTGTGGGAGGGCAATCTTTACTGTATGAGGCAGCATCAGTGTGGGCATGCTCAGTGTGGGGAGCAGTCTGTACTGTATGAGGCAGCATCAGTGGGCGTGATCAGTGTGGGGAGCAGTCTGTACTGTATGAGGCAGCATCAGTGGGCGTGCTCAGTGTGGGGAGCAGTCTGTACTGTATGAGGCAGCATCAGTGGGCGTGCTCAGTGTGGGGAGCAGTCTGTACTGTATGAGGCAGCATCAGTGTGGGCGGCGTGCTCGGTGTGGGGAGCAGTCTGTACTGTATGAGGCAGCATCAGTGGGTGTGATCAGTGTGGGGAGCAGTCTGTACTGTATGAGGCAGCATCAGTGGGCGTGCTCAGTGTGGGGAGCAGTCTGTACTGTATGAGGCAGCATCAGTGTGGGCGGCGTGCTCGGTGTGGGGAGCAGTCTGTACTGTATGAGGTAGCATCAGTGGGCGTGCTCAGTGTGGGGAGCAGTCTGTACTGTATGAGGCAGCATCAGTGGGTGTGATCAGTGTGGGGAGCAGTCTGTACTGTATGAGGCAGCATCAGTGGGCGTGCTCAGTGTGGGGAGCAGTCTGTACTGTATGAGGCAGCATCAGTGTGGGCGGCGTGCTCGGTGTGGGGAGCAGTCTGTACTGTATGAGGTAGCATCAGTGGGCGTGCTCAATGTTGGGGAGCAGTCTTTACTACCCTTCCTTCCAGGTAAGAGGCTTTCTGGGGGCTGAGCACTTGTGTGATGTCACTGCCCGTTCCTTGCAGGGGTGGTGGTCCCGGCCAAGACGCACATTGTGTGCCACTTTTCCACACTGGTGGTCACCTGTGGGGAGCAGCACACGCTACAGATCGCTCCGCAGGATCAGTATGGAAATGCAGCCAGTGACAGCACCAAGGAGCTGGACAGCTACTCGCTGGGTCTCAGTGAGGTGAGCCATGGCCCTGCCCCCATCATCAGACCCCGCCCCCCTGCATCAGTCCCCTTTCTCCTATCATCAGACTCCTCGCCATCATCACTCTGCCCCAGCATTAGACCCCTCCTCCTATCAGACTCCTCCCCATCATCACCCTGCTTCCACCTATCCTCAAACCACCTCCCACTATAAACTGATCACACCCTTTCATGAGGCCCCGCTCCCATCAAGAGCTTCCCCTGCCCTTCCCCTCTCCTCCGCCCCCCCTCATCAGACCTCCCCTCATCAGACCTCCCCTCATCAGACCTCCCCTCATCAGACCTCCCCTCATCAGACCTCCCCTCATCAGACCTCCCCTCATCAGACCTCCCCTCATCAGACCTCCCCTCATCAGACCTCCCCTGCCCTTCCCCTCTCCTCCGCCCCCCCTCATCAGACCTCCCCTCTCCTCCGCCCCCCCTCAGACCTCCCCTGTCCTTCCCCTCATCAGACCTCCCCTGTCCTTCCCCTCATCAGACCTCCCCTGCCCTTCCCCTCTCCTCCACCCCCCCTCATCAGACCTCCCCTGCCCTTCCCCTCATCAGACCTCCCCTGCCCTTCCCCTCATCAGACCTCCCCTGCCCTTCCCCTCTCCTCCCCTTATCAGACCTCCCCTGCCCTTCCCCTCTCCTCCACCCCCCCTCATCAGACCTCCCCTGCCCTTCCCCTCATCAGACCTCCCCTGCCCTTCCCCTCATCAGACCTCCCCTGCCCTTCCCCTCATCAGATCTCCCCTGCCCTTCCCCTCTCCTCCCCTTATCAGACCTCCCCTGCCCTTCCCCTCTCCTCCCCTTATCAGACCTCCCCTGCCCTTCCCCTCTCTTCCCCTCATCAGACCTCCCCTGCCCCTCTCTTCCCCTCATCAGACCTCCCCTGCCCCTCTCCTCTCCTCCCCTCATCAGACCTCCCCTGCCCTTCCCCTCTCCTCCCCTTATCAGACCTCCCCTGCCCTTCCCCTCTCCTCCACCCCCCCTCATCAGACCTCCCCTGCCCTTCCCCTCTCCTCCCCTCTCCTCCGCCCCCCCTCATCAGACCTCCCCTGCCCTTCCCCTTCGCTCCCCTCATCAGACCTCCCCTGCCCTTCCCCTCTCCTCCCCTCATCAGACCTCCCCTGCCCTTCCCCTCTCTTCCCCTCATCAGACCTCCTCTGCCCTTCCCCTCTCCTCCCCCCCCCCCTCATCAGACCTCCCCTGCCCTTCCCCTTCGCTCCCCTCATCAGACCTCCCCTGCCCTTCCCCTCTCCTCCCCTCATCAGACCTCCCCTGCCCTTCCCCTCTCCTCCCCTCATCAGACCTCCTCTGCCCTTCCCCTTCGCTCCCCTCATCAGACCTCCCCTGCCCTTCCCCTCTCCTCCCCTCATCAGACCTCCCCTGCCCTTCCCCTCATCAGACCTCCCCTGCCCTTCCCCTCTCCTCTCCTCCCCTCATCAGACCTCCCCTGCCCTTCCCCTCTCCTCCCCTCATCAGACCTCCCCTGCCCTTCCCCTCATCAGACCTCCCCTGCCCTTCCCCTCATCAGACCTCCCCTGCCCTTCCCCTCTCTTCCCCTCATCAGACCTCCCCTGCCCCTCTCCTCCCCTCATCAGACCTCCCCTGCCCCTCCCCTCTCCTCCCCTCATCAGACCTCCCCTGCCCTTCCCCTCTCCTCCCCTCATCAGACCTCTACTGCCCTTCCCCTCTCCTCCCCTCATCAGACTCCGCCCCCCTCATCAGACTCCTCCTCTTGCAGCTGGGTGTGGTGGGCATGGCTGACGGCTGCTGTCAGACCACTGTGTGCCATGGGAAGCAGAGCCGTCTCCTGATGCATCTGACGCTGCTCCAGACGGGCTGTTTCCAGGCCACTCTGCGCTACCAGGGCCGTCCTATCAGTAACGGACACTTCATCATCATCGTCCTGAGCGGTAAGCTCCTCCCCCCGGACTCCTCTCCTGGTGCCATGCTTTGCACTCACTCTCTGCTCTCTTGTGTTGTAGATGCAGAGAAGGCGGCCGTGGACAGTAACGTTGCCCGCTCGGGGGTAGGGGTGTTCTTTGAGGGGTATCTGTATCCCCCATCTAGTCCACCCAATCTTTCCGCACAGCAGAATCCCAGCTCCCCCTCCCAGAAGGAGGAGAGCGCCCCCCTGTGGAGTAGCACCGCCCTCGAGAGGATGAAGAAGCCTAAGAAGGTCTATTTCTACATCTCCCCCAAGGTGGGCAGCAAGGGACCCCAGATGGGTCTGCAGGGGGAGGGGTCACTGGTTCTGGGTGGGGGGCACCAGGTGGGTCTGGTTTGGGGGTGGGGGGCAGCAGATGGGTCTGGTTTGGGGGTGGGGGGCAGCAGATGGGTCTGGTTTGGGGGTGGGGGGGGGCAGCAGATGGATCTGGGGTGGGGGGGGGCAGCAGATGGATCTGGTTTGGGGGTGGGGGGGCAGCAGATGGGTCTGGTTTGGGGGGGGGCAGCAGATGGGTCTGGTTTGGGGAGGGGGCAGCAGATGGGTCTGGTTTGGGGGGGGGGCAGCAGATGGGTCTGGTTTGGGGGTGGGGCAGCAGATGGGTCTGGTTTGGGGAGGGGGCAGCAGGTGGGGCAGCAGATGGGTCTGGTTTGGGGGTGGGGCAGCAGATGGGTCTGGTTTGGGGGTGTGGGGCAGCAGATGGGTCTGGTTTGGGGGTGGGGGGCAGCAGATGGATCTGGTTTGGGGGTGGGGGGGCAGCAGATGGGTCTGGTTTGGGGGTGAGGGGCAGCAGATGGGTCTGGTTTGGGGGTGAGGGGCAGCAGATGGGTCTGGTTTGGGGGTGGGGCAGCAGATGGGTCTGGTTTGGGGGTGGGGCAGCAGATGGGTCTGGTTTGGGGAGGGGGCAGCAGATGGGTCTGGTTTGGGGGTTCCCCTGCAGGCTGGACCTGTCTCCTGATCCCCCTCTCTTCTGCTGCAGCAACTCTCTGTGAAGGAGTTTTACCTGCGGATCATCCCCTGGCGTCTCTTCACTTTCCGCGTCTGCCCGGGCACCAAGGTGAGTGCCGCTCTCTGCTTCCTCCGGGCAGGAACAAGTGTCAGACAGAAGGAAAGGTGGGTTCCCGGAGCGGGACTCAACTCTGACCACAGGGTGTTTCGGACTATGGGGCCCCCAACCCCCACACACACACCGCCCATCCACTCCATCCCCCTCCCCTCCACACTGCCCATCCACTCTCTATGTATTATAACTGGATGTAACCTGCCTTGTGTGTATACCTATCTATATCATAAAAATGAAAGTCTGTCCTTTATAGAATTCCAAATGCCTGTCCCGTTTGACCCCAAATTTGGCCCACATATACATGGGGTGCCAGGGCAGGTTAGAGCGAAGGTCCCGTCGCCGCCAGATGTACAGGAGGGGAGGGGGAGGGGGAAGAGCGGCGCCCCATAGAAATGAATGGGAAAATCTCCTCACTGCAAACACAGGTGATATAATTAGCTGCAGCAGTAATGGCAGTTGGAAGCCTCAGCAACCAATAGGATTACTGCTTTCATTTTCACAGGGAGCTGGAATCTGATTGGTTGCTAGGACAGCTGCCTCACAACATATCCACAGAAATAAATACAGTAAGGGTGCCTTCACACCTACCGGATCCGCAGCGGATCCAGTGTCATTCAACCCTATGACACTACATACTATACTGACATCCCGCTGCGAGTGTGTAAATTAACCCCCTCGGCAGCCGGAGCGTAACTTAGACTGACAGAGGCCGCCATTATCCCGCCCGCACAGACCGCTGTTAGATACATACATACACAGCGATCTCGCGCTGTATAGCGTGAGATCACTGTGTATTGACAGAGCAGCGGGCAAAGGCTCATGGGAGCCCTTCCCGCCGCTCTGCATGCCGGGAGCTTCCTGTCTCGTGCCGGCTCTTTTGAAAAGACCCGGCGCGAGACAGTGAATTAATTAGTGAATAAATCAAAAACGCGGCGAAATTTTTTTTTAAAGTATTTGCAAATGTTAATAAAATAAGTAATTAGGGAATACAATTTTTTAAATTTTAATAAATTTTAAGAAATAATTAGGGGATAAAATTTTTTTTAAATTGGTTCATGATTGGTTCTCTTTAACCCCTTAGCGACCCATGACGTATCTGATACGTCATGGTGCCGCTCGGGGTGTTCAGAGCGGCGCGGGTCCCGTTGCCGCGCCGGCTAATTAAGCCTCTAAGTGCAGCTGTCAAACCTGACAGCTGCACTTAGATGCTGTGCTCTCCGTGTCCCTGGTGTCTAGTGGGACGGATCTCCCCCCCCGCGATGCGATCGCGGGGGGGAGATCCGTTCTTCTGCCCGTGCCGGGTCTCAGCGTCGGAATGACGCTGATCCCGGCTCGGCAATAGATTGCTATGGTCTGCAGCAGGCCATAGTAATCTATGACCGATCTGATGGATCTTTGCTGTGTATATACAAGTCCCCCAGGGTGATCAGTGCTGTGTATATACAAGTCCCCCAGGGTGATCAGTGCTGTGTATATACAAGCCCCCCAGGGTGATCAGTGCTGTGTATATACAAGTCCCCCAGGGTGATCAGTGCTGTGTATATACAAGCCCCCCAGGGGGATCAGTGCTGTGTATATACAAGCCCCCCAGGGTGATCAGTGCTGTGTATATACAAGTCCCCCAGGGGGATCAGTGCTGTGTATATACAAGTCCCCCAGGGGGATCAGTGCTGTGTATATACAAGTCCCCCAGGGTGATCAGTGCTGTGTATATACAAGCCCCCCAGGGTGATCAGTGCTGTGTATATACAAGTCCCCCAGGGGGATCAGTGCTGTGTATATACAAGCCCCCCAGGGGGATCAGTGCTGTGTATATACAAGTCCCCCAGGGTGATCAGTGCTGTGTATATACAAGTCCCCCAGGGGGATCAGTGCTGTGTATATACAAGCCCCCCAGGGGGATCAGTGCTGTGTATATACAAGCCCCCCAGGGTGATCAGTGCTGTCTATATACAAGCCCCCCAGGGGGATCAGTGCTGTCTATATACAAGTCCCCCAGGGGGATCAGTGCTGTGTATATACAAGTCCCCCAGGGGGATCAGTGCTGTCTATATACAAGTCCCCCAGGGGGGCTTCTAGTTACAGTAAAAAAAAAAGTAAAAAAGTGTTTTTATTAATAAAAATCCCCTCCCCTAATAAAAGTCCAAATCACCCCCCTTTTCCCATTTTATAAATATAAATTAATAAATAAACATATTTGGTATCGCCGCGCGCGTAATCGCCCGAACTATTAATTAATCACATTCCTGATCTCGCACGGTAAACGGCGTCAGCGCAAAAAAATTCCAAAGTGCAAAATTGCGCATTTTTGGTCGCATCAAATCCAGAAAAAATGTAATAAAAAACGATCAAAAAGTCGTATATGCGCAATCAAGGTACTGATAGAAAGATCACATCATGGCGCAAAAACTGACACCTCGCACAGCCCCATAGACCAAAGGATAAAAGTGCTATAAGCCTGGGAATGGAGCGATTGTAAGGAACGTATATTTGGTAACAATGGTTTGAATTTTTTACAGGCCATCAGATACAATATAAGTTATACATGTTATATATCGTTGTAATCGTAACGACTTGAGGAACATATATAACAAGTCAGTTTTACCATAGGACGGACGGCGTAAATGCAAAACTCCCCGAAATTAAAACAAATTTGTTTTTTTTTTTTCAATTTGACAGCGCAAATGATTTTTTTCCGGTTTCGCAGCATATGTTATGGAAAAATAATGCCTGTCATTGCAAAGTACAATTGGTTTCGCAAAAAATAAGCGCTCATATACGTCTCTAGGTGAAAAAGTGCAAGCGCTATGGACTTTTAAACTTAAAATGGAATAAGCAAAAGCGCAAAAACGAAAATAGGCTTTGACCTTAAGGGGTTAAAGCTTTTATTACTATTACTACAGACTGCTGGCTGGGAGTTGTAGTGCTGCTATCGCAATTTAACCAGCACACTGTGGTGACCGGCTGCTGGCAGAAAGGGGAAATTAGGTGTTGCATACAGACCCCTAAGAAGTGCTCAGTGTGCTCCTTTTTGATTTTGGGGCTGGTGCTGCTGCTGTACTACACTGTATTGCTGGGATTTGTAGTGCATCCTGCATAGAACTTCACTGCTCATTGTATAGGGGTGTGACAGAGTGTATAGGTGCAGCCACCACTAGATTGTATCCCACAGCCCCCCAAACACTATTGGGACTCTGAGTATATTTCCAGATTTCTGTCTGTCTTACTCACGGTCTATCTAAGCTCCATACTGTGCAGTGTCCATAAAATGGTGAACCCCAGGGGTAAGGGTCCAGGGCAAATACACCGCCACTCACCCGCATGCACAAGCCCTAAATGTGCACATAGGCAAACTGCTGAGCCTGGAGATGCTGCCCTATCGGCTGGTAGAGACAGAGGCTTTTAGGAACCTCATGGCGGTGGCTGCCCCTCGGTACTCTGTCCCCAGCCGCCACTAGTTTCCATAGTGTGCTCTCCCAGCCCTACACCAGCACGTGTCGGAAAACATCATCCGTGCCCAGACCAATGCGGTCAGCGACAAGGTCCACCTAACCACGGACACCTGGACAAGTGCTGGTGGGCAGAGACACTATATCTCCCTGACGGCACATTGGGTTAACTTGGTGGAGGCTGGGACAGAGTCTGACCCTGGTTCTGCTCATGTGCTGCCCACACCGAGGATTGCGGGGCCTACCTCGGTCGCGGTCTTTCATGAGTTGTACACCTCTTTCTCCTCCTCCTCTCTATTACCCTCCACAAGCACGTCACCTCCATTTCATAGCGCTTGCTGCATCCGCACTGCGGTGGGTAAGCGCCAACAGGCGGTGTTGAAACCGCTGAGCGACAAGAGGCACGCGGCCCAGGAGCTGTTGCAGGGCATCACGGCGCAGTCAGATTTTTGGCTCGTGCCACGGAGCCTCAAACCAGGCATGGTTGTGTGTGAAAACGGGCGAAACCTGGTGGCGGCTCTGAAACTCGGCAGCCTCACACATGTACCATGCCTGGCCCACGTGTTCAACCTAGTGGTGCAGCGGTTCCTTGAGACCTACCCCAATGTTGCTGACTTGCTCACCAAGGTGCGGCGCATCTGTGCGCATTTCCGCAAGTTAACCATGGATGCTGCCACCCTTAGGGCAGTGCAAAGGCACTTGCAACTGCTGGCTCACAGACTGCTGTGCAGGGTTTACCAGCAACGCAGAGCCATTGTGGAATGCCAAATGTCAACCTCAGTGTGAAGCGGTAGTCAGGTCAGTCAGCTTCCTCAAATCTACAATGAGGAGTGGACGTGGATGTCTGCTATCTGTCAGGTACTGAGCCCCTTTGAGGAGTCAACACAGATGGTCAGCGGCAATGCCGCCATCATCAGCCTCACCATCCCGCTGCTGTGTCTGCTTCAAAGCTCCCTGCTCAGCCTGAAGTCTGAGACTTAGCTTTCGTCTCAGGAGACGGGGGAAGACCAGCCGCCGCTAGATAGCCAGACCACCCTGACGTCTGTTTCTCACTACCGAGTAGAGGAGGAAGAGGAGCAGACTGCTGCCGCCACTGAAGTGGGTACCCATGCTCAATCCTTAGTTGTTGAGCGTGTATGGACTGAAGAGGAGGACTTGGTGGAGGACGAGGAAATTGAGGCTAGTGAGGAGAGGGAGTTCTTGCGTGTTGGGACCCTGGCGCACATGGCTGACTTTATGTAACTTTTTGACAACCCCGATTACCCTCCTAGACCCTAGGTACAAACAGAACTTTTCCACTCTCATTTCTGCCGAGGAACGCAGTATGAGAGTGAATCAATATCGACAGGCCCTGGTGCAGAGGCTGAAAATGTTCTTCCCATCTGACACCACTAGCGCCAGAGGATGTAGTTCTGTGGGCCAAAGAGCGGGGGAGAGGAGCGGTGGAGCAGGCAGCTTGTCAAGGGGCAGGGGAACACTCTCCAAGGCCTTTCACAGTTTCATGGCACCCCAGCAAGACTATGTCAACCGTCCCCAGTCTAGACAGAGTAGGGGGGAAGCCTTCAGGAAGATGGTGAAGAAGTACCTTGATGACCATACCAACATCCTTACCGATCACTCTGCTACCTACAACTACTGGGTTTCAAAGCTGAATACATGGCCAGAACTGGCTCTTTACGCCTTGGGGGTGCTGTGCTGCCCTGCCGCTAGCGTGTTGTCAGAGCGGGTCTTCAGTGCAGCTGGTGCCATCATCACTGATAAGCCCACCCGCCTGTCAACTGACAGCGCTGACAGGCTGTTTATAAAAATGAACAAAGCCTGGATTTCACCTGAATTCAACTGTCCACCTCGGGAAAGCAGCTCAACAAGAAGATTCTTGGCATTTCCTCTCCTCCTTATCCTCCTTCAATTCTCAACCAACAGCCAAGTCTTCTTCCGCCATGTTGTGTCTGGCCTAATTTTTGGGAGGCTTACTTGCTAACTCACTCACTTTTAATGGTTCTCTGTGTCTTGACTGCCATGCTCTGACATCACTACATGTTATCTTGATGGTGACTGACAACTGGCCTAGACAGTTAGCTGTCAGCAACTAGGTTTCATGTCCACTATAAATCCCAGCCCCTGGCCTCACTCCAATTTTTTGGGAGGCTCACTTGCGTCCTCACCCACTTTTAATGGTTCTCTGTGTGCTCACTGCCATGCTGTGTCTGGCCTAATTTTTGGGAGGCTCACTTGCTTCCTCACTCTTTATTTATTTATTGTTAATGTTGACAACCCCTTTAACCCCTTAAGGACAGAGCCTGAAATGGCCTTAATGACAGAGACAAATTTTATGAATATGACCAGTGTCACTTTATTCATGAATAACTTCGGGATGCTTTTACCTATCCAGCTGATTCTGAGATTGTTTTCTCGTGACATATTGTACTTTACATTTCTGGTAAATTGGAGTCGATACTTATAACGAATCTTTATGAAAAAAAAAACAAAAAATGTGAAAAACTGCATTTTTCCAACTTTGAA
Organism: Dendropsophus ebraccatus; assembly: GCA_027789725.1. Taxonomy (NCBI): domain Eukaryota; kingdom Metazoa; phylum Chordata; class Amphibia; order Anura; family Hylidae; genus Dendropsophus; species Dendropsophus ebraccatus. The sequence goes on along the minus strand of JAQFWZ010000068.1, from coordinate 1,708,861 downwards.
ACTTTTTTGCGTATACAGAAAGTGGTTCCACATAAATTATATATTAAATAGCATTAGCAACATGTCTACTTTATGTTGGCGCCATTTATTAAACGATCTTTCATTTTTTTTAGACAATAGTAAGCGTAAAACATTAGCAGCAAATTTCCTGTAAAATTTCAAAATCAGATATTTTTAGGGACCTGTTCAGGTTTAAAGTGTATTTGAGGGGCCTGTATGTTAGAAAGCCCCACAAAGCACCCCATTTCAGAAACTGCACCCCCCAAACTCTGCAAAAGCACATCCAGAAACTGTTTTAACCCTTTAGGGGAGTCACAGAAATAAAAGCTAAGTGTGTAAGAAATTTGAAAATTTTAATTTTCTGTGCAGAGATTTTATTGTAATCCAATATTTTTCATAATTATAAGCTTATTACCAGAGAAATGCACCCCAATATTGATTGCCCCGTTTCTGCAGTTTATAGAAATACCCCATATGTGGCCCTATTGCGCTATTTGACGCAACCACAAGCCTCAGATAAAGGAGCGCCTAGTGAATTTCAACGCCTCCGTTATATTTGGTCATTTCTGACTGTACCACTTCAGGTTGGCAGAGGCTCTGGGGTGGCAAAACCTAAAAAACACCCCTAAAGGGACACCATTTAGAAAACTACACCCCTCAAGGAATGTAACAAGGGGTGCGGTGAGGATCTGGACCCCACAGGTGCTTCACAGATTTTCCGAACAATGTGGCATGAAAAAAGAAAAATTTATTTTTTACACTAAAACGTTGTTCTAGCCTTCAATTTTTCATTTTCTTAAAGGGATAAGAGGAAAAAAAAGACACAATGTGTAGCGCAGTTTCTCCCGAGTACAGAAATACCCCACATGTGGCGATAAAGTGCCAAGCGGGCGCAGGATGAGCCTCCAAAGGGAAGGAGCGCCAATTGGCTTTTGGAAGCTGGATTTCACTGGAAAGGATTTCAAGGGCCATGTCGCATTTACAGAGCCCTCGTGCTGCCCAGACACTGGAAACCCCCCACAAGTGACCCCATTCTGGAAACTACACCCCTCAAGGAATCTAACAAGGGGGGCAGTGAGCATATGGACCCCACTGGTGACGGGCACAAATGTGGAACAATGTGACGTGAAAGGGAAAATTTCATCTTTTCACTTTCATGGCACAAATGTGCCCGTCATCAAGGGGTCCATATCCTCGGTGCACCCCTTGTTAGATTCCCTGAGGGCTGCAGTTTCCAGAATGGGGTCACTTGTGGGGGGTTTCCAGTGTTTTGGCAGCACGAGGGCTCTGTAAATGCGACATGGCGTTCATCATCCATTCTAGCCAAATCCAACCTCCAAAATCCAAATGGCGCTCCTTCCCTTCGGAGGCTTGCCCTGCGCCCACATGGCGCTTTATGTCCACATGTGGGGTATTTACGGACTCGGGGGAAATTGCTCTAAACATTTTGTGTGTTTTTTTTTCTCTTTTAACCCCTTGTGAAAATGATAAATTCAAGGCTAGACCAACATTATAGTGTAAAAAATTTAATATTTCATTTTCACGCCACATTGTTCCACATTTGTGCCCGTCACCAGTGGGGTCCATATGCTCACTACACCCCTTGTTACATTCCCTGAGGGGTGTAGTTTCCATAATGGGGTCACTTGTGGGGGGTTTCAACTGTCTTGGCAACACAGAGGCCTTTTGAATGCAACATGGCCCCTCGAAATCCATTCCAAATCCAGCCTTCAAAAACCAAATGGCGCTCCTTCCCTTCGGAGGCTTACCCTGCACCCACATGGCGCTTTATGTCCACATGTGGGTTATTACATACTCAGGGGAAATTGCTCTACACATTTATTGTTTTTTTTATCTTTTAGCCCCTTGTGAAAATGAAAAAATCATGACAAGATCAATGATTTAGAGTAAAAATTTTACAAAAATTACACTAAATGTTGGTCTAGCCTTGATTTTTTTCCATTTCCACAAGGGGTTAAAAAAGAAAATGAACACACAACGTGTAGGGTAGTTTCCCCTGAGTACGAAAATACCCCACATGTGGGCATAATGTGCCATATGGGCACAGGGCAAGCCACCAAAGGGACAGAGCGCCATTTAGAGGCTGGAATGGAGGATGGAGGCCATGTCGCAATTACAAAGCTCCTGTGCTGCCAGGTCAGTAGAAACCCCCCACAAGTGACCCCATTCTGGAAACTACACCCCATAAGGAATCTAACAAGGGGTACAGTGAGCATATGGACCCCACTAGTGACAGTCACTTACGTAGAACATGTGCCGAGAAAATAAAAAATACCAATTTTTTCATTTTCACGTCCCAAATGTGGCCGTCACCAGGGGGCCATATCCCCGCTGCCCCCCTTGTTAGATTTCTTATGGGGTGTAGTTTCCAGAATGGGGTCACTTGTGGGGGGTTTCTACTGTCCTGGCCGCACAGAGGCTTTGTAATTGCATCATGGCATCCTCTAATGGGAATGGCGGCCATACCTACTTAGCTGGGGAAAAGGGACAATTCTAATTTATTTGGGGGTATTAGGCCAATTATTAGTTTATAAGGTTGGAAATGACAGGTGTCCATCAAATTCAACCTGTGTTGATCCAGAGGAAGGCAAAAAACCCTCGTGAGGGAGACGACAGTAGCCTCATCACAGGGAAAAAATTCCTTCCCGACTCCATAATGGCGATCAGAATAATCCCCGGACCAACGTGACCCCTGACATAGGAATAAGGGACAGAATTTAGAAAATGTAGAACCCCAGTGACGTGTGGTGCGCCTTGAAGCGATCCAGTATGCAGAGGCCGGGGGGATCAGAACAGGTGTCACACTGGAAAATGGCGTCCTTCCTGATCCCCCTGTTACACCACACTCTGCACTTCTTCTGGGGTCTCCCGTTCTCCAGTGTGGGGGATGTCACTTGGAAAATGTTGTCCTGGTGCGATACGGGGTCCTTCATATCCAGAAGCGCTGGGTCCGCTCCATGGCTGCTAAATATTAGGGCTCTATTACTACTTCTGATATGTTCGGATCGTGCCGCAATCTACAGTAGCTCGGGCAGCGAGGGACCAGGAGAGGGGGTGCTGGTATAAAAGTTATCCCCGTACAGGTGGTGACCGTTATCCAGCAGTGGGAAGATCAGTTCCCGGACGATCTTTCCACTTGTTCCGAGGATGGGGGGGGGGGGAGGGGGCATCTGGGGGCTGGATTCGGGTGTCCCTTCCTACATACACTCTAAGGGTACGTGCACACTGCATAATCGCGACAGATAACCCTTCGTGCATTCCGCAGTTGGCACCCGCCGGCGGAGTGATACAGGCACACGTCTCCGTCCGTGTCATAGACTCCATTCTATGCACGGGCGGATTCCGCTCTCTGTCCAACGTATTCATTCTTTGGAAGGACGATGGAATCCGCCCAAGCATAACATGGAGTCTATGACACGGGCGGAGACACGCGCCTGCATCAGTCCGCCGGCGGTTGCCAGCTGCGGAATGCACAAAGGGTTATCCTTCGCCATTCCGCAGTGTGCACGTACCCTAAATCTGTAAGTGCACCCTGAGGTACTCTCAAAGAGTTTGGAGAATTTCACGCCATACCGTGATCTCTTATTGGGACGGTACTGGCGGAAAAGACGTGTCTGGGGGGCAGCGTACGCTACGCTACCCCCCAGACATGTCACTGGATGATGAGGATGATGAGGATGAATGGAGGAAAGAAGGACCCCCCATTCATCCTCACTGGCTGTTTCGGTGTCGGAGGCAATAATAACGTATCCCTCTGACGCCGAAAACACCCTGGGGGCCATCTTTATACGGGGACTAGTATATGGGGTATGTAGTGGTGTAGTGTCAAACTTTATTCAATGTAGTGTGGTGTAATGTAGTGTTTTTTACGTGTTTTTTTTTACAGTAAGTATAAAAAAAAAAACCTACGCCAACAAAGGAGTTGCTGATAAATGCCGCACTTATGCGCGGCACTTATCAGCAGACCGTGGCAGTAGAATATAGAAAAAAAACACCCTACGCCAAAAAGGAGGAGTTGCTGATTAGCAGCGCACTTTCGTGCAATGCTGATCAACACTCAGCGGCGATAGGGTGCGGAAAATAGAAAAAAAAAAAAAACTTTTTCTACATTCTGAACATCCCTGTAGCTGCTGATAAGTGTATTACACATATCAGCCGCTAGAGGGCAGCAGAGCGCAAAATCCGAAAATGACGAGGCTGGAACCGAAAATAGCCGAAAGAAGACGACTGGGACCGCCGGAAAGACCCGAAGACCGAACGGAATGACGGAGGACGCCGCGAACCCGGAAGACGACGATCAGGACCCCGGGACAGGTGAGTAATGTACAAATACCTGCTCTGGACCCCTCAGCTACCTAGCTGAGGGGTCCAGGGCAGGTATTTATTATTTTGTGGGACTCTGATCGCCGTGCCACCGGCCCGATCGCCATTACTTTTTACAGTAATGGCGGTCGGTGCCGTCCTCTGACAGCACCGACCGCCATTCTATTGGTTCCGAATTGATCAGCCTATAGCGGCGATCGTAAGCACGGGGGGTGTTAACCATCCCCCGTGCCGAGAAGCTAAGATGGCCTGCTATGATTTATAGCAGGCCATCTTCCCCGATCGCTGTGTGCGAACACACAGCGATCGGGGAAACATCGGGCGTAAATTTACGCCCTGATGTGCCAAGTACCAGGGCGCGAGGGCGTAAGTTTACGCCCGATGTCGTTAAGGGGTTAATCATGTGCTATATACCAGAAGCTTTGTGTGTGAAACACTCTGAAGGGGGGAAAAAAAGTACCAAAACATACAGTTTTTTTTTTATAGTGCAAAATACAAGCAACAAAATGAACACATTGGGTGGGTAAAGGGATGGTTACTAATTTAATGTGCATACTATTCCTACAGAAAATAACATTTGCTCACCACCTATCGGTCAGTTTATCCAACACTTGCGTACATTACAGCAGGTTATAATCAGTGCCAGTGTCCTGAGGTTTTCTGTGTGCTCACTGCCATGCTGTGTCTGGTATAATTTTTGGAAGGCTCACTGGCTACCACTTCTACCTTGGTCACTCTGTCCTCAACCCACATTCTGTGTCATGCTAAATTTTGGGGTGGTTCATATGCTACCTCTGTTTTTAATGGTTCTCTGTTCTCACCGTCAGGCTGTATCAGGCAAAATTTTTGGGTGGTCCCTATGCCTACCTCTGTTTTAACCAGGCTGTTGCCCATAATTTGGTATAATGGTGCCATTAGGCAGCCTCAGAGACATCCATACATGCTGCCCCTGCTGTTTCCTGTCCATTTCCGTTGTGTTTCCATCATTTTCTGAGGTTGACAGGTTTTCACACGACCTCTCTACCGAACTTGGGTCCCCTGCAAAAATGCTTGAGTTTCCTTTTGACTTCAATGGGGTTTGTTACTAGAAACGAGCACTCGAGTATCGGGAGATAATTGTCTCGAGTAACGAGCACCCGAGCATTTTAGTACTTGCTCATCACTAAATATGATATAACTGGGTGTAAGCTGCTGTGTGTGTGTGTGTATGTATGTATGTATGTATGTGTATGTGTGTATGTATGTGTATGTATAATGTATGTGTATATAATATCTGGATATAACCTACCTGGTGTGTATGTATGTGTATGTGTGTGTGTGTGTGTATATGTATATGTATATGTATATGTATATATATATATATATATATATATATATATATATATATATATATAATTTAAAATATAAAGAAGATATACTATAACTGGATGTAACCTGCCTGGTGTGTGTGTATGTATGTATGTGTGTATATATATATATATATATATATATATATATATATATATATATATATATATATATATTTATATTATAGAATAAAGCAGGTAGATGGCACTCCAATAAAGTAAATAGGTGCAGGTTTATTTACCCGTATACGTACAGCGACGTTTCGACTCAAAACTGAGTCTTTTTCAATCAAGTACAGAGTGTCATACATGTGATATTTATACAGAAGGTGACACCCCAAAAGGGTATGTCTCTCAATCAGTGATGTCATATATAAACAATGAGGGAATATACAATAATACATTCATCAGGTGCAATCATGTGAAAAAATATATACATAGGTATGCACTGTATTACACAATGATCCCAGTGCAGTTTCTCTTGTGAATAATCAGTCCCTTTAGAGTCCTCAAATTTACAAAAATAAAATTGTCCATCATAGTAACAGTTAGCATGGAGGTCGGACTTCACTCACCGCCCCTTTGTTCCGCCAATCCCATTCTGCCGTGGCCATGCTCCTTTCAGCTTGTAAATAAACGGAGTGCGCAGGACAGGATGCGTCCATATCGCGCACTGTGATGACCTCACGCAACCACTTGTGATCACGTGACACACCGCGCGCATGCGCACAAACGCCATATTTCGTCGGAGCGCCATCTTGGAGTAGGGAAACACTCTCCGGTGCCCGGACTAAGTAAAAATTGGTTTAGCAAAAGACTAGTGGGAAAAAGAGAAAGCCAAACGTGTCCCCTAGTTTCTGAGGTTGTCACATGTAGCGTACACAGCAGCAAAGACGTAGTCCCACTCGAATTCGGTGAATCTTCACTCTTTATGAGCTCCGGACTCCGTCCTTAATATCTTGGCTGCCAGACACCCAATATGACCATTCTCTGGGGCACATCTGTCTCAACTCCCATCAGATTTATGTCGATTGCTTCACCATAAAATTCCAGAAAGGGTAAATCAGGATAGAATAAAGAATAGGATTGAGCATAATTGAACAAGATTCAGCGGGCTAGGTAAGTATTGGTCCTCGCTCCATCTACAAAATAATTTTTTTCTGTTATTTTGTAGATGGAGCGAGGACCAATACTTACCTAGCCCGCTGAATCTTGTTCAATTATGCTCAATCCTATTCTTTATTCTATCCTGATTTACCCTTTCTGGAATTTTATGGTGAAGCAATCGACATAAATCTGATGGGAGTTGAGACAGATGTGCCCCAGAGAATGGTCATATTGGGTGTCTGGCAGCCAAGATATTAAGGACGGAGTCCGGAGCTCATAAAGAGTGAAGATTCACCGAATTCGAGTGGGACTACGTCTTTGCTGCTGTGTACGCTACATGTGACAACCTCAGAAACTAGGGGACACGTTTGGCTTTCTCTTTTTCCCACTAGTCTTTTGCTAAACCAATTTTTACTTAGTCCGGGCACCGGAGAGTGTTTCCCTACTCCAAGATGGCGCTCCGACGAAATATGGCGTTTGTGCGCATGCGCGCGGTGTGTCACGTGATCACAAGTGGTTGCGTGAGGTCATCACAGTGCGCGATATGGACGCATCCTGTCCTGCGCACTCCGTTTATTTACAAGCTGAAAGGAGCATGGCCACGGCAGAATGGGATTGGCGGAACAAAGGGGCGGTGAGTGAAGTCCGACCTCCATGCTAACTGTTACTATGATGGACAATTTTATTTTTGTAAATTTGAGGACTCTAAAGGGACTGATTATTCACAAGAGAAACTGCACTGGGATCATTGTGTAATACAGTGCATACCTATGTATATATTTTTTCACATGATTGCACCTGATGAATGTATTATTGTATATTCCCTCATTGTTTATATATGACATCACTGATTGAGAGACATACCCTTTTGGGGTGTCACCTTCTGTATAAATATCACATGTATGACACTCTGTACTTGCTTGAAAAAGACTCAGTTTTGTGTCGAAACGTCGCTGTACGTATACGGGTAAATAAACCTGTGTGTGTGTGTGTATATATATATATATATATATATATATATATATATATATATATATATAATAAGAAGATATAATATAACTGGATGTAACCTGCCTGGTGTGTGTGTATGTGTATATATATTTACTAGAAAATGTACCCGGCGCTGCCCGGGTATAAAGTGTCAGTGTGTTAATTGGATTTGTTCTAAGGTGCCCAGGAGGCCAAGCTAAAGGTATTGTTTCATCTGAGTTAATCAGTGGAATTAGTGTATACCTGTAGTGCATAGTTGGAGGGGTTCTGTATACCCACAATTTATAGTTTTTAGGGGTCTCGCATATCTGTAGTGCATAGTTGGGGGGGCTGTATACCTATAGTGTATAGTTGGGGGGGTCCTGTATACCTGTAGTGTGTAGTTGAGTGGGGGCTGTATACCTGTAGTGTATAGTTGAGGGAGGTCCTGTATACCTGCAGTGTACAGTTGATGAAGGTCCTCTATATCTGTACTGTATAGTTCCGGGGTCCTGTATACCTGTAGTATATAGTTGGTGCTGTATACCTGTAATGTATAGTTGGTGGAGGTCTTGTATACCTGTAGTTTATAGTTTGAGGGTCCTGGATACCTGTAGTGTATAATTGGTGGACGTCTTGTATACCTGTAGTATATAGTTCGGGGGTCCTGTATACCTGTAGTGAATAGTGTGAGGGTCCTATATAACTATAGTATAGAGTTGGTGGAGGTCCTGTATACCTGTAGTGTATAGTTTGGGGTCCTATATACCTGTAGTATATAACTGGTGGAGTTTCTGTATACCTGTAGTATATAGCTTTGGGGTCCTGTATACTTGTAGTATAGAGTTGGTGAATGTGCTGTATACCTGTATTATAGAGTTGGTGTAGGGCCTGTATACCTGTAGTGTATAGTTTTGAGGTCCTGTATACCTGTAGTGTATAGTTTGCGGTCCTATATACCTGTAGTTTATAGTTGGTGGAGTTCCTGTATACCTGTAGTGTATAGTTTTGGGGTCCTGTATACCTGTAGTGTATAGTTTGGGGTCCTGTATACCTGACGTATATAGTTGGTGGAGGTCCTGTATACCTGTAGTGTATAGTTTTGGGGTCCTTTATACCTGTAGTGTAAAGTTTGAGGTCTTGTATACCTGTAGTATATAGTTTTGTGGAGGTCCCGTGCACCTGTAGTGTATAGTTTTGGGGTCCTGTATACCTGTAGTGTCCTGTATACCTGCAGGGTTGTATTTACCCGTATGGCGGTGTTAACCAGTCGCAGTATGGCGGTATTGGTCAGGTCTGGTGTGGCAGTGTTATTCAGTCACAGTATGGCGGTATTGGTCAGGTCTGGTATAGCGGTGTTATCCAGTCACGGTATGGCAGTATTGGTCAGGTCTGGTATAGCGGTGTTATCCAGTGACAGTATGGCAGTATTGGTCAGGTCTGATATGATGGTGTTATCCAGTCACAGTATGGCGGTATTGGTCAGGTCTGGTGTGGCGGTGTTACCCAGTCACAGTTTGCTGGTATTGGTCAGGTCTGGTATGGCAGTGTCATCCAGTCACAGTATGGCGGTATTGGTCAGGTCTGGTATGACAGTGTTATCCAGCACAGTATGGCGGTATTGGTCAGGTCTGGTATGGCAGTGTTATCCAGTCACAGTATGGCGGTATTGGTCAGGTCTGATATGACAGTGTTATCCAGCACAATATAGCGGTATTGGTCAGGTCTGGTGTGGTGGTGTTATCCAGTCACAGTATGGCGGTATTGGTCAGGTCTGGTGTGGTGGTGTTATCCAGTCACAGTATGGCGGTATTGGTCAGGTCTGGTATGACAGTGTTATGCAGTCACAGTATGGCGGTATTGGTCAGGTCTGGTGTGGCGGTGTTATCCAGTCACAGTATGGCAGTATTGGTCAGGTCTGGTGTGGCGGTGTTATCCAGTCACAGTATGGTGGCATTGGTCAGGTCTGGTATAGCGATGTTATCCAGTCACAGTATGGCAGTATTGGTCAGGTCTGATATGATGGTGTTATCTAGTCACAGTATGGTGGTATTGGTCAGGTCTGGTATAGCGGTGTTATCCAGTCACAGTATGGCAGTATTGGTCAGGTCTGGTATGACAGTGTTATCCAGCACAGTATGGCGGTATTGGTCAGTTCTGGTGTGGCAGTGTTACCCAGTCACAGTTTGGTATACCTGTAGTGCCCTGTATATACATGTACTGTATAGATGGAGTAGGGGGTCCTGTATACATGTACTGTATAGATGGAGTAGGGGGCCCTGTATATACATGTACTGTATAGATGGAGTAGGGGGCCCTGTATATACATGTACTGTATAGATAAAGTAGGGGGCCCTGTATATACATGTACTGTATAGATGGAGTAGGGGGTCCTGTATATACATGTACTGTATAGATGGAGTAGGGGGTCCTGTATATACATGTACTGTATAGATGGAGTAGGGGGCCCTGTATATACATGTACTGTATAGATGGAGTAGGGGGCCCTGTATATACATGTACTGTATAGATGGAGTAGGGGGCCCTGTATATACATGTACTGTATAGATGGAGTAGGGGGCCCTGTATACATGTACTGTATAGATGGAGTAGGGGGTCCTGTATATACATGTACTGTATAGATGGAGTAGGGGGTCCTGTATATACATGTACTGTATAGATGGAGTAGGGGGCCCTGTATATACATGTACTGTATAGATGGAGTAGGGGGCCCTGTATATACATGTACTGTATAGATGGAGTAGGGGGCCCTGTATATACATGTACTGTATAGATGGAGTAGGGGGTCCTGTATATACATGTACTGTATAGATGGAGTAGGGGGTCCTGTATATACATGTACTGTATAGATGGAGTAGGGGGTCCTGTATATACATGTACTGTATAGATGGAGTAGGGGCTCCTGTATATACATGTACTGTATAGATGGAGTAGGGGGTCTTGTATACATGTACTGTATAGATGGAGTAGGGGGTCCTGTATATACATGTACTGTATAGATGGAGTAGGGGGCCCTGTATATACATGTACTGTATAGATGGAGTAGGGGGTCTTGTATACATGTACTGTATAGATGGAGTAGGGGGTCCTGTATATACATGTACTGTATAGATGGAGTAGGGGGCCCTGTATACCTGTACTGTATAGTTGGAGTAGGGGTCTACCAGTTATTACTGTGGATGTTGTCAGGCAGCTTCCCTAGCAACCATTGCTCCCTGTGAAAATGAAAGCAGTAATCCTATTGGTTGCTAAGGCTCCAACTGCCGTGTCTGCTGCAGCTAATTATATCACCTGTGTTTGCAGTGAGGAGATTTTCCCATTCATCTCTATGGGGCGCCTCTCTTTCCCCTCCCCCTCCCCTCCTGTACATCTGGCGGGGACGGGACCTTCGCAATAACCTTCCCGGGCACCCAATGTATCTGTGGGCCAAATTTGGGGTCAAACGGTTCAGGCGTTTGGAAGTCTATAGAGGACGGACGGACGGACAGACAGAAGGACAGACTTTGATTTTTATGATATATATATATATATATATATATATATATATATATACATACACACAGTGGTGCGTTGGATTACGAGCATAATTGGTTCCAGGACCGTGCTTGTAATCCAAATCCACTCTGAATAACGTGAAACAGATGAAACAATGAGAAGCAGCAGAATCTGTGATATATAAGTTACTGTACAGTAATGGAGAGGATGGGAAACACAAGGGCGGACAGAGACTGCAGGGAGCAGGAAGGAATGAGCAGGACAGATGTGGGCACATACATGCAGCGCTCTGTCTGGGGAGGGAGGGGTTACAGCTATGGAGAGAGATTACCTCCACAGTCCTGTCCCCTGATGTGAGCCCCAGCCTGAAGTGGATCTGCTATGATTTGGAAGGTGAGGGAGACTTCCTGGGTCAGAGTACAGGGCTGTAGTCCCCGCTATGCAGACCATGCCCCTCCCCCACTCCCCCTCCCACCCAGTACAGGGAGCTCTTACACCAAAGCAATGCTCTTAAACCAAGTCACAATTTTAAATAACTGTGAGGTCTTTATACCAAGTTACCACTGTTATCGCACTAATAGCGATTTCTTCCTCTTTGTGCGGTATCCAAATGATATCAAATAATAGTATAAGCGCTCATACAGATTCACACAGACACCAATAGCAATTGGTATCAATGCAAAAAGGTTCTGCTTTATTACACAAACAACAGTTCTTATACTAGTTATGACGTACAGGGAAAGGTGGTTACATCATGGGTTAATACTGGCACAATTGGCTATTTGCCTACTCGGGAGGGTCTTATGCTGATGAGTTCCTAAGTTATCTGACACCCAAGACCACTCGTATCCCCCCCCCCAAGTCCTAAGAGAACAAAGACACATTCAAGTATATATATAATGATTTCCATATGGCAGTACGAGCTGTACCTGAGTATACATAGACATAGAGATATTTTTCAGACTTTATCTCTCACACCACTGTGTATGTATATAAATAAGAAGGAATAATATAACTGGAAATGATTTGGACTGGATATACATGGGGGATGGAGGATACTGGATATACATGGAGGGGGTGGAGGATACTGGATATACATGGGGGGTGGAGGATACTGGATATACATGGGAGGGTGCAGGATACTGGATATACATGGGGGGGTGCAGGATACTGGATATACATGGGGGGGTGCAGGATACTGGATATACATGGGGGATGGAGGATACTGGATATACATGGAGGGGGTGGAGGATACTGGATATACATGGGGGGTGGAGGATACTGGATATACATGGGAGGGTGCAGGATACTGGATATACATGGGGGGGTGCCGGATACTGGATATACATGGGGGGGTGCAGGATACTGGATATACATGGGGGATGGAGGATACTGGATATACATGGAGGGGGTGGAGGATACTGGATATACATGGAGGGGGTGGAGGATACTGGATATACATGGGGGGTGCAGGATACTGGATATACATGGGGGAGGGTGCAGGATACTGGATATACATGGGGGGTGCTGGAGGATACTGGATATACATGGGGGGGTGCAGGATACTGGATATACATGGGGGGTGGAGGATACTGGATATACATGGAGGGGGTGGAGGATACTGGATATACATGGGGGGTGCAGGATACTGGATATACATGGGGGTGCAGGATACTGGATATACATGGGGGAGGGTGCAGGATACTGGATATACATGGGGGGTGCTGGAGGATACTGGATATACATGGGGGGTGCTGGAGGATACTGGATATACATGGGGGGTGCTGGAGGATACTGGATATACATGGGGGGTGCTGGAGGATACTGGATATACATGGGGGGTGCAGGATACTGGATATACATGGGGGGTGCTGGAGGATACTGGATATACATGGGGGTGCAGGATACTGGATATACATGGGGGTGCAGGATACTGGATATACATGGGGGGTGCAGGATACTGGATATACATGGGGGGTGGAGGATACTGGATATACATGGGGGGTGGAGGATACTGGATATACATGGGGGGTGGAGGATACTGGATATACATGGGGGGTGGAGGATACTGGATATACATGGGGGGTGGAGGATACTGGATATACATGGGGGGTGGAGGATACTGGATATACATGGGGGGGTGCAGGATACTGGATATACATGGGGGGTGGAGGATACTGGATATACATGGGGGGTGGAGGATACTGGATATACATGGGGGGTGGAGGATACTGGATATACATGGGGGGGTGCAGGATACTGGATATACATGGGTGCAGGATACTGGATATACATGGGGGGTGGAGGATACTGGATATACATGGGGGGGTGCAGGATACTGGATATACATGGGGGGTGCAGGATACTGGATATACATGGGGGGGGTGCAGGATACTGGATATACATGGGGGGTGGAGGATACTGGATATACATGGGGGGGTGCTGGAGGATACTGGATATACATGGAGGGGGTGCAGAATACTGGATATACATGGGGGGGGTGCTGGAGGATACTGGATATACATGGGGGGGGGTGCTGGAGGATACTGGATATACATGGGGGGTGCAGGATACTGGATATACATGGGGGGTGGAGGATACTGGATATACATGGGGGTGCAGGATACTGGATATACATGGGGGGGTGCTGGAGGATACTGGATATACATGGGGGTGCAGGATACTGGATATACATGGGGGGTGGTGGATACTGGATATACATGGGGGGTGGTGGATACTGGATATACATGGGGGGTGCAGGATACTGGATATACATGGGGGGTGGAGGATACTGGATATACATGGGGGGGTGCTGGAGGATACTGGATATACATGGAGGGGGTGCAGAATACTGGATATACATGGGGGGGGTGCTGGAGGATACTGGATATACATGGGGGTGGAGGATACTGGATATACATGGGGGGTGCAGGATACTGGATATACATGGGGGGTGGAGGATACTGGATATACATGGGGGTGCAGGATACTGGATATACATGGGGGGGTGCTGGAGGATACTGGATATACATGGGGGTGCAGGATACTGGATATACATGGGGGGTGGAGGATACTGGATATACATGGGGGGTGGAGGATACTGGATATACATGGGGGGTGCAGGATACTGGATATACATGGGGGGTGGAGGATACTGGATATACATGGGGGGTGCAGGATACTGGATATACATGGGGGGTGGAGGATACTGGATATACATGGGAGGGTGCAGGATACTGGATATACATGGGGGGTGCAGGATACTGGATATACAGTATATAATCCCTCCCCCTATTCTTCTCCCCCAGTTCCTGTACCTCCCTCCGGACCCCCTGCACGGCCTTCTTTCCTTACAAGTGGATGATGGGCTGCAGCCCCCTATAGAGATTAGCTGCAAAGAGCGCAACATCATGGCTGCTACCTTCACCCGCTTCCTGCACCTGAACATAGGTAAGTGATGGGTGTGTCATGTGACCGTGTGGGGCAGGAGAGGGCGGAGCCTTCTAACTGTGCCAGTGTCTCAGGGGGATCGGAGACCTTCCAGGACAAAGTCACTTTCTTCCGGAAGGAGCTGAAGCTGATCCACTGTAAGAAGAACCGCAGCAAGACCACCCTGAGGGTGAGCCGCCACTCGCTGCTGGAGAGTGTGAGTAGTAGTGGTGTCTGTGCCCCGCCGCTGCCCTCTGCTGTCACCCATCACTCATCACATCCGCCCTCTCTTCACAGTCACTGCGGGCAACAAGGAACTTCTCTGCCTCCGACTGGAGCAAAAGCTTTGAGGTGATATTCCAAGATGAGGAAGGTGAGTGCGCCCCCAGATCTCGAGGACGGGGTATCCCCTTAACCCCCACCCCCACCCCCACCCTGCACGACAATGGGAGGTGAGGTGCCCCGAAGAACTGGAGGAGGGGGTATCCCCTTCACCCCCCCCCCCCACCCTGCACGACAATGGGAGGTGGGGGTGCCGCCCCCCGTGAGGAGGGGGTATTTCTCCCGTTCCCTTGAGGAGGTGAGGTGGGGTATAGGGCCCCTGGTCTTCCCTGACCCCCCTCTCTCTTCCAGCTTTGGACTGGGGCGGGCCGCGCCGCGAGTGGTTTGAGCTGATCTGTAAGGTTCTCTTCGATACAAACAACAAACTCTTTACACGATTTAGTGACACAAGCCAAGGCCTGGTGAGTACGAGACCTCGCTTCATGGTGAGGGGGAGGGGTCTCTGTGGTGAAGGGTCCCTGTGCGGTTGGGTGGGAGGGGTCCCTGTGCGGTTGGGTGGGAGGGGTCCCTGTGCGGTTGAGTGTGAGGGGTCCCTGTGCGGTTGGGTGGGAGGGGTCCCTGTGCGGTTGGGTGGGAGGGGTCCCTGTGCGGTTGGGTGGGAGGGAGTCCCTGTGCGGTTGGGTGGGAGGGAGTCCCTGTGCGGTTGGGTGGGAGGGAGTCCCTGTGCGGTTGGGTGGGAGGGAGTCCCTGTGCGGTTGGGTGGGAGGGAGTCCCTGTGCGGTTGGGTGGGAGGGGTCCCTGTGCGGTTGGGTGGGAGGGAGTCCCTGTGCGGTTGGGTGGGAGGGGTCCCTGTGCGGTTGGGTGGGAGGGGTCCCTGTGCGGTTGGGTGTGAGGGGTCCCTGTGCGGTTGGGTGGGAGGGGTCCCTGTGCGGTTGAGTGTGAGGGGTCCCTGTGCGGTTGGGTGGGAGGGAGTCCCTGTGCGGTTGGGTGGGAGGGGTCCCTGTGCGGTTGGGTGGGAGGGGTCCCTGTGCGGTTGGGTGGGAGGGGTCCCTGTGCGGTTGGGTGGGAGGGGTCCCTGTGCGGTTGGGTGGGAGGGAGTCCCTGTGCGGTTGGGTGGGAGGGAGTCCCTGTGCGGTTGGGTGGGAGGGAGTCCCTGTGCGGTTGGGTGGGAGGGAGTCCCTGTGCGGTTGGGTGGGAGGGAGTCCCTGTGCGGTTGGGTGGGAGGGAGTCCCTGTGCGGTTGGGTGGGAGGGGTCCCTGTGCGGTGCAGATGTCTTTATAATCCAGTATAATTGTTGGGGGTTTCCTCTCCTAGGTGCACCCCAACCCCTGCCGCCCCCCGGGGGTCCGCCTGAAGCTATACGAGTTTGCCGGCCGAGTGGTGGGTAAATGCCTGTTTGAGTCGTCTCAGGGTGGAGGCTACGAGCAGCTGGTGAGGGCGAGGTTCACCCGCTCCTTCCTGGCACAGATTATTGGGCTACGCATGCATTATAAGGTATATAGTATATAGAGGAAAACATGTCACCCCTCCCCCCCAGAGACCAACCTGGCTTCTACCAGTCATATATACATATATACAACCCAGCATGCCAATATATACATAAATACACAGCCCAGCATATCATAATATATATGTGTGTATATATATATATATATATATATATATATATATATATATAGGCCAGCATACCACTGTACATATATTTACAGCCCAGCATATCATAATGTGTGTGTGTGTGTGTGTGTGTATATATATATATATAGGTGCACGGTAAGACCCGGAGCCAGGGTCACAACATACCAGAGAAAAGAGTCCAGCACCAGGTCGGCATGTACCATTAAAATTCCACACTTTATTAGACAATCTTCACATAGGACAGTAGTAATAAAAGTTTACGCGTTTCAGCGCTTCTCGCGCCTTGTTCACAACTGAAGCATGATACATACAAGCTCATATTGCTATATAAAGGGTAGTGCTGTACATCACATGACTAACCCCCAATTAAGAACCATATAACACATGTTAAAAACTTCACAGGCTTGAAAAACAAGTTAACCCTTAAGGAGTAAGTTCAAAGTGGAAGTGAATATAACCAATTTTTCTCATACATCATATAGGTTATTGAAAGCATGGCTAGAAGGTTGCTTACATTAAATATAATATATAAAGCACCAGACAATATATTTATAGACCTTAATATGTCAGGATCAGATCATGTCTAGAATTCAGACCTTCTGGGACTCTCGTTCCTAGTCTAAATATCCAGAAGGATTCTCTATGTAATAGTTTACGTCTCGGAGAACCTCCTCTTTTTGGTGGACAGATTTTCTCAATGCCCATAACTTTTAGGGACTGTACCTTTCCAGCATGGGTTTCCCTGAAATGTCTGGTTAGGGATGACACATTCACCACCTCATTGCGCACATCTGATATGTGTTTCCTAATTCTCATTTTGAGGCTGGTGGATGTGCACCCCACATACTGTACATTGCAGAGTGTACAGGTAGCAACATAAACTACATGGGTTGTATTACAGTTTATGTAACTTTGGATTTTATATGTATTATTATTAGAACATGATGTCACTTCTTTGGAAATCGCAACATGTGAACACGTTATACATCGCTGATGTCCGCACTTATATGAGCCCTTCACATCTAGCCAGGTTTGTTCCCTGGGCTTCTCTCTAACATAAAGTGAGGGGGATAGAGTCATTCCTATGGTGGGGGCTCTGCGAGACACTGACTCCTCCTCTCGTCATCACCTGCAGTTTGTCATCTTGCCACAACAGTGGTAAATATTTTTTTATTATTTTGCTTATTTTAGAAAATTGTTTCCTGTAGGTGGTGAGGAAGACTACCTGTTTATTGTCCGATCTGTCCTTAGATTTCTTTTTCCTATTAGACAATTCCTCACTCAGCAGATCTTCTCTACTCACTAATGCTGCCCTCTCTATTGCGGAATCCAACATTTCTGGCGGAAATTTCCTTTCCTTAAATCTGTCTTTTAGTTTTTCCAACTCCAATTCATATGTGTCTTGCTTGCTGCAGTTTCTTTTGAGCCTTAGACACTCCCCATAGGGCATATTCTGGATGACGTGTGGTGGGTGACACGATGTAGCCATTAATATAGAATTACCTGCACAATCCTTTCTATACGGCAAAATCTGTACACAATTATTGTCCGTGTCAGCCACCAAACGCACATCCAGGAAGGATACTTCATTACCTCCAAAACATGTTGTAAATTTCAGACCATATTCATTGTTATTTATATACTCAGCAAATAGCTTGAAGGAATCCTCCGAATCCTTCCACACCAGGACCAAGTCGTCTATATAACGACCGATCCACTGAATATGCTTCAGAAATTTGTTATTTGCTGAGAATATGTATTTTTCCTCTAAGCATGACATCACAATATTGGCTAGGGGTGGTGAGAATTTGGCTCCCATACTCACTCCTTGGATCTGTAAATAATATTCTTCATTGAACACAAAATAATTGTGGCTTAAGGTTACAAACCCACTTGCCGGATCTGCAGCGAGTCTCCTTGCTGCGTTTTTGCAGGGAGACTCGCTGCAGATCCCGGCCCTATACTTTCAATAGCAGAGAAACTCGCAGCAGGGATGTACATCCCTGCTGCGATTTTGTCTGCAGCCCGCCCCATTAACCCCCCGGCCGCCGGACATTATACATTACCCGGTCCCCGTTCCTGCTTGCTTTGGGGCTCCCGGTGTCTTCACGGCCCGCCTGGCCAATCAGTGCGCTGCGGCGGGGCAGCGCACTGATTGGCCGGTCGGAACGTGCCGGGGGCCGCTGAAGCAAGCAGGAGCCGGGATCAGGTAATGTATATCCTGCCCGCCCCCCTGCAGCCCCGATCGCCCCCAGCCCCCGGCCGCACGATCGCCCCCAGCCCCCGGCCGCATGATCGCCCGCAGCCCCCGGCCGCACGATTGCCCACGGCCGCACGATTGCCCACGGCCGCACGATTGCCCACGGCCGCACGATTGCCCACGGCCGCACGATTGCCCACGGCCGCACGATTGCCCACGGCCGCACGATTGCCCACGGCCGCACGATTGCCCACGGCCGCACGATTGCCCACGGCCGCACGATTGCCCACGGCCGCACGATTGCCCACGGCCGCACGATTGCCCACGGCCGCACGATTGCCCACGGCCGCACGATTGCCCACGGCCGCACGATTGCCCACGGCCGCACGATCGCCCCCGGCCGCACGATCGCCCCCAGCCCCGCAGCCCCTGGCCGCACGATCGCCCCCGGCCGCACGATCGCCCCGCAGCCCCCGGCCGCACGATCGCCCTGCAGCCCCCGGCCGCACGATCGCCCCCAGCCCCGCAGCCCCCGGCCGCACGATCGCCCCCAGCCCCGCAGCCCCCGGCCGCACGATCGCCCCGCAGCCCCCGGCCGCACGATCGCCCCGCAGCCCCCGGCCGCATGATCGCCCGCAGCCCCCGGCCGCACGATCGCCCGCTGGGGGCGATCGTGCGGTCGGGGGCTGCGGGTGATAGTGCGGCCGGGGGCTGCGGGGCTGGGGGCGATCGTGCGGCCGGGGGCTGCGGGCGATCGTGCGGCCGGGGGCTGCGGGGCTGGGGGCGATCGTGCGGCCGGGGGCTGCGGGGCTGGGGGCGATCGTGCGGCCGGGGGCTGCGGGCGATCATGCGGCCGGGGGCTGCGGGGCGATCGTGCGGCCGGGGGCTGCGGGGCTGGGGGCGATCGTGCGGCCGGGGGCTGCGGGGCTGGGGGCGATCGTGCGGCCGGGGGCTGCAGGGCTGCAGGTGATCGTGGGGCTGGGGGCGATTGTGCGGCCGGGGGCTGCGGGGCGATCGTGCGGCCGAGGGCTGGGGGCGATCGGGGCTGCAGGGGGGCGGGCAGGATATACATTACCTGATCCCGGCTCCTGCTTGCTTCAACGGCCCCCGGCACGTTCCGCCCGGCCAATCAGTGCGCTGCCCCGCCGCAGCGCACTGATTGGCCGGGCGGGCCGTGAAGACACCGGGAGCCCCAAAGCAAGCAGGAACGGGGACCGGGTAATGTATAATGTCCGGCGGCCGGGGGGTTAATGGGGCGGGCTGCAGACAAAATCGCAGCAGGGATGTACATCCCTGCTGCGAGTTTCTCTGCTATTGAAAGTATAGGGCCGGGATCTGCAGCGAGTCTCCCTGCAAAAACGCAGCAAGGAGACTCGCTGCAGATCCGGCAAGTGGGTTTGTAACCTTAAGCCACAATTATTTTGTGTTCAATGAAGAATATTATTTACAGATCCAAGGAGTGAGTATGGGAGCCAAATTCTCACCACCCCTAGCCAATATTGTGATGTCATGCTTAGAGGAAAAATACATATTCTCAGCAAATAACAAATTTCTGAAGCATATTCAGTGGATCGGTCGTTATATAGACGACTTGGTCCTGGTGTGGAAGGATTCGGAGGATTCCTTCAAGCTATTTGCTGAGTATATAAATAACAATGAATATGGTCTGAAATTTACAACATGTTTTGGAGGTAATGAAGTATCCTTCCTGGATGTGCGTTTGGTGGCTGACACGGACAATAATTGTGTACAGATTTTGCCGTATAGAAAGGATTGTGCAGGTAATTCTATATTAATGGCTACATCATGTCACCCACCACACGTCATCCAGAATATGCCCTATGGGGAGTGTCTAAGGCTCAAAAGAAACTGCAGCAAGCAAGACACATATGAATTGGAGTTGGAAAAACTAAAAGACAGATTTAAGGAAAGGAAATTTCCGCCAGAAATGTTGGATTCCGCAATAGAGAGGGCAGCATTAGTGAGTAGAGAAGATCTGCTGAGTGAGGAATTGTCTAATAGGAAAAAGAAATCTAAGGACAGATCGGACAATAAACAGGTAGTCTTCCTCACCACCTACAGGAAACAATTTTCTAAAATAAGCAAAATAATAAAAAAATATTTACCACTGTTGTGGCAAGATGACAAACTGCAGGTGATGACGAGAGGAGGAGTCAGTGTCTCGCAGAGCCCCCACCATAGGAATGACTCTATCCCCCTCACTTTATGTTAGAGAGAAGCCCAGGGAACAAACCTGGCTAGATGTGAAGGGGTCATATAAGTGCGGACATCAGCGATGTATAACGTGTTCACATGTTGCGATTTCTAAAGAAGTAACATCATGTTCTAATAATAATACATATAAAATCCAAAGTTACATAAACTGTAATACAACCCATGTAGTTTATGTTGCTACCTGTACACTCTGCAATGTACAGTATGTGGGGTGCACATCCACCAGCCTCAAAATGAGGAAACACATATGAGATGTGCGCAATGAGGTGGTGAATGTGTCATCCCTAACCAGACATTTCAGGGAAACCCATGCTGGAAAGGTACAGTCCCTACAAGTTATGGGCATTGAGAAAATCTGTCCACCAAAAAGAGGAGGCTCTCCGAGACGTAAACTATTACATAGAGAATCCTTCTGGATATTTAGACTAGGAACGAGAGTCCCAGAAGGTCTGAATTCTAGACATGATCTGATCCTGACATATTAAGGTCTATAAATATATTGTCTGGTGCTCTATATATTATATTTAATGTAAGCAACCTTCTAGCCATGCTTTCAATAACCTATATGATGTATGAGAAAAATTGGTTATATTCACTTCCCACTTTGAACTTACTCCTTAAGGGTTAACTTGTTTTTCAAGCCTGTGAAGTTTTTAACATGTGTTATATGGTTCTTAATTGGGGGTTAGTCATGTGATGTACAGCACTACCCTTTATATAGCAATATGAGCTTGTATGTATCATGCTTCAGTTGTGAACAAGGCGCGAGAAGCGCTGAAACGCGTAAACTTTTATTACTGTCCTATGTGAAGATTGTCTAATAAAGTGTGGAATTTTAATGGTACATGCCGACCTGGTGCTGGACTCTTTTCTCTGGTATGTATATATATAATATAATATATAATATATATATTGGTATGCTGGGCTGCGTGTGTGTGTGTATATATGTGTGTGTGTGTATATATATATATATATATATATATATATATATATATATATATATATATATATATATATATATATATATTATATATACACAGTGTGTGTGTGTATATGTGTATGTTGGGCTGTATATACAATGTCCCTTTAGTGGTATTATGGTGTGATATGCTGAGGGTATTGTGTTGCTGGGTGGTGTAGTACAATCTTAGGGCTCACCTTCTGGAACCTTCCTGTCACAGTGGGGTCCGAGGGTGCTGGGGCCCTTGTCTTCTTCAGCATACACAAAGGGACATACAATTTTTAATAAAAGTCTTTACACAATAGCGGTGAAAGTATATCAAAACTTTACTTGAAGGATAATTATATACAATCCAATACAGGGGCATCTGATGACGACAAACTGTTGGCTTGATCAGAGTCCTGAGCTTCAGAGGGAGAGTTACCTGTTGGCTTGATCAGAGTCCTTAGCTTCAGGGGGAGGGTTAGGATTCACTGTGATAGGGTATACAGAAATAAGATCTAAAATGTAACTTTTAATGATCTTCATATAAAATAGGTAACCAAAAAAAATGAATTGAAAACCAGACAAAAACAAAAGTGCCAAAACTAGGAATATGTTTATCTTACCGCTCAACAGTGGCTGCTGAAACGGAGTAACTTGGAGTGGCCGTGGACCATTCACATCGCCAAAGCTGTCCTTAATTCTGAATGGATTCCACGCAGGCGGCTGAGATCTCCCAGTGAGGTAAATAGGAGAAAACACGGTAGAGTGTATACAGAAATGGGAGATAGGACAGTGTCAGGGACCGGCTGCCCTATTACACCCTATTAAATCTGTCCCTCCAGACAGAGCTCCTGCCCTAAGAAGGGCGACTCCGCCACACTCACTCCTAGGGTCCCTAGTTAAACCCTACTAATACACGTGGCTGTGTCCCAATGCATTTCATCTCCCGTAGGGGGAATCATCAGGGGATCAAAAAGATATTCAAGTGCCACTAAATAAACAAAAAGGAAAGGGTAAAGACTGCACGTATGGTGCCAGCTGCGCGTATGGCGTCCCCTTACTAGTATACAAACATGCTGGTTTAAATACAGATAACTCCGCCCCTTCTGGGTTGCGGATACACACCTGATAACTAGCTCACTTCAGTATTGCTGTAGCCCCCACGTGTGATCTACTCCAGTCTCGCTGTGAGCACTTCCGGGTTGTCCCGGCACCATCACCTGACTGACAAACTCATTCCGTCAGGGCTACGTAGTCATCACCTGATCACAGCTACTGCGTCATAGTCAGCTGATTCGGGATTTGGAACGCACAGTGACGTGGGGTGGAACGCATATCCATTCATCCATATATACGTGAACTATTGCACTCTCTTGCGGTAACCACATATAGGGCGCATTGTCATAATGGATAGTGCTGATGTAGAGGACCACAACGGGTACCTAAACGTACAATATAACAATAATCCACCCACTACCCATCCCATACCTTATTAGATAAAGTGCAAAGTAAAGATAAAATGCAAGTAATCAACATAATTATTGCAAGTATCCACAATCTAATCGGGTCAAATCCAATAGTAAACAGCATATACACGTCCGCTATTCCCTACCGGGGAGATAAATACTTTAAAGAGTTTGGAAAGTGATACCTCCATTACTGTAAAAAAGTCAGATAAAGGGGGCAATTTGGTAATATTTGACACCAAAGATTACCAAGAGATGTGTATGGATATCCTGAAAGATAGTTCTACATATGAACCCTGTGATTCTAATACTGTACATGCACTAAAGAGAAAATTGAAGGGGGTACTGGATAGAGGAAGGGATGAGAAGGTTATCTCACAATCT
The DNA here is from genome assembly GCA_027789725.1 of Dendropsophus ebraccatus. NCBI lineage: Eukaryota > Metazoa > Chordata > Amphibia > Anura > Hylidae > Dendropsophus > Dendropsophus ebraccatus. The sequence goes on along the minus strand of JAQFWZ010000068.1, from coordinate 1,685,002 downwards.
GAATATGACTTTATGTTTCCAGATCACACCCAAATGGCAACATTTTATAGTCTGCTGAAATTGCATAAAGGCATAAATCCCTTGAAAGCTAGACCTATGGTGTCCGGGGTGAACAGCCTCACGCAGAATGCCGGAATGTATCTGGATCGTGTGTTGAGGGAATTTGTGGAAACATTGCCATCATATACCCGTGACACGATGGACCTGCTGAGAAGGATCGACGGTCTAACACTGGATGAGGAAAGTTTCCTGGCCAGTGTGGACGTCGAAGCCCTGTACTCCTCAATTCCCCATGAATGGGGCCCAAAGGCGGTGGCTTATTTTTTGAGCTCACGAGGGATACACTATCAGAAACATAATCAGTTTATTCTTGATTTACTTGAGCTAGTCCTCACCAGCAATGTCTTTACTTTTAGTGGGAGCGCCTTCCACCAGCGCAGGGGCACCGCAATGGGGTGCCCCTGCGCCCCCACTTATGCAAACATACTATTGTGATGGTGGGAGGCCCGCTTAGTATTTGGGGATAGTGACAACATCTACTCCAACAACATCCCCTTCTGGTCACGTTATATTGATGACGTGATGCTGGTGTGGACTGGCTCAAGGGAGGAGTTTCAGGATTTCATGAACTGGTTGAACAACAACCCCATTGGGTTGAGGTTTACAAGTGAAATTGATAAAAAGACAATCAATTTCCTTGATGTAAAAATCATGAAAAATCCTGATCACTCCCTTAGTACCACAATCTTCAGGAAGAGCACTGCTACGAATAGCTTGCTCAGATGGGATAGCTGGCACCCCTTCCCCCTTAAAAAAGGTATTCCCAAAGGGCAGTTTCTACGTCTGAGGCGCAATTGCTCCTCGCGCTCAGACTTTGAGACGGAAAAAAATGATCTAAAAAGGCGCTTTCAGAATAGGGGGTACCCTAATGAGGTCATTAATCAAGCAATGGAGGTGGCTTCGGTCACTGAGAGGTCTGAACTCCTAGTACCCAAAAAGAAAAAAGGAGGAAAGAATGAGACTATGAGAGTGATTGGCACTTACGATAGCGCACATAAGGAAGTGCGAGCAATTCTGGGGAAATACTGGGACATTCTGTGCATGGATCCTGTCCTTAAGGAGGTAATACCATCATACCAGCGATTACTTATCGCAAGGGGAGAAGTATTGGAGACAGGATAATCCATAGCCATTTTGTCCCAGTGAAAGATGAAACCTGGCTCCCAAAGCCACCGAATGGCCGCTTTCCCTGTGGATTCTGTTCTGCATGCGAATTTTTACAAAAAAAACAAAAAATTCTCCTCCTCAATTACAGGGGAGGAGTTTGAGATAAGAGACTTTATAGGTTGCCGTACGCGAGGTGTGATCTATAAGGCAAGATGTACATGCCCCCTTGATTATGTAGGGAAAACAATTAGAGAGTTCAAAAAGAGAGTTCAGGACCACATTGGCAATATTAGGAGAAATGAGAACACGCCCATTGCAAAACATAGGAATGAGGTCCACAATGGTGATTTGAGAGCGATATCGTTTGTGGGTATTGAAAAAGTGCGGCCTCCCAGACGCGGCGGCGACTGGGATAAAATGATTCTTCAAAAAGAAGGTCGCTGGACTTTTAGACTTAAGACTGTAAGTCCTCTGGGTCTTAATGAACAACTTAGTTCTGCCTGTTTTCTGTAGGTACTCGGAGGGAGTGTAGCCTGGTGGGGTTTCTACATTCTGCACACATCTCCATGAGTCCTAATATGTACCAGCCATGACTTGCCACATTTATTATTAATATCTATGTAAAATTGACACATCATTATTGTTTCTTTATTGCTTTAGCCCTGATTTGGTTTTCTGTGTTCCGTCTAACCTGTTATACCTCTTGGGATAGTGCAATCTGATGTTTCTATTTGGGGTTTATGCAGTCCTTAGCTATAAACGGTCTGTCTACAGGTTATGTGATTGTACACAGCGGTAGGGAATAGCGGACGTGTATATGCTGTTTACTATTGGATTTGACCCGATTAGATTGTGGATACTTGCAATAATTATGTTGATTACTTGCATTTTATCTTTACTTTGCACTTTATCTAATAAGGTATGGGATGGGTAGTGGGTGGATTATTGTTATATTGTACGTTTAGGTACCCGTTGAGATCCAATACATCAGCACTATCCATTATGACAATGCGCCCTATATGTGGTTACCGTAGGAGAGTGCAATAGTTCACGTATATATGGATGAATGGATATGCGTTCCACCCCACGTCACTGTGCGTTCCAAATCCCGAATCAGCTGACTATGACGCAGTAGCTGTGATCAGGTGATGACTACGTAGCCCTGACGGAATGAGTTTGTCAGTCAGGTGATGGTGCCGG
>JAQFWZ010000068.1:1660135-1677635 GCA_027789725.1 Dendropsophus ebraccatus | reverse complement strand
TTTGTACATTGGTATGCTGGGCTATATATATATATATATATATATATATATATATATATATATACTCACCGGCCACTTTATTAGGTACACCTGTCCAACTGCACGTTACCACTTAATTTCTAATCACATGGAGGCATGGTCAAGACAATCTCCTGCAGTTCAAACCGAGCATCAGTATGGGGAAGAAAGGGGATGTGAGGCCTTTGAACGTGGCATGGTTGTTTGTGCCAGAAGGGCTGGTCTGAGTATTTCAGAAACTGCTTATCTACTGGGATTTTCACGCACAACCATCTCTAGGGTTTACAGAGAATGGTCCGAAAAAGAAAAACCATCCAGTGAGCGGCAGTTCTGTGGGCGGAAATGCCTTGTTGATGCCAGAGGTCAGAGGAGAATGGGCAGACTGGTTCCAGCTGATAGAAAGGCAACAGTGACTCAAATAGCCAACCGTTACAACCAAGGTAGGCAGAAGAGCATCTCTGAACGCACAGTACGGCCAACTCTGAGGCAGATGGGCTACAGCAGCAGAAGACCACACCGGGGGCCACTCCGCTCAGCTAAGAACAGGAAACTGAGGCTACAATTTGCACAAGTTCATCGAAATTGGACAGTAGAAGATTGGAAAAACGTTGCCTGGTCTGATGAGTCTCGATTTCTGCTGCGACATTCGGATGGTAGGGTCAGAATTTGGCGCCAACAACATGAAAGCATGGATCCATCCTGCCTTGTACCAACGGTTCAGGCTGGTGGTGGTGGTGTCATGGTGTGGGGAATATTTTCTTGGCACTCTTTGGGCCCCTTGGTACCAATTGAGCATGGTTGCAACGCCACAGCCTACCTGAGTATTGTTGCTGACCGTGTCCATCCCTTTATGACCACAATGGACCCAACATCTGATGGCGACTTTCAGCAGGATAATGCGCCATGTCATAAAGCTAGAATCATCTCAGACTGGTTTCTTGAACATGACAATGAGGTCACTGTACTCCAATGGCCTCCACAGTCACCAGATCTCAATCCAATAGAGCATCTTTGGGATGTGGTGGAACGGGAGCTTGGCATCATGGATGTGCAGCCGACAAATCTGCGGCAACTGTGTGATGTCATCATGTCACTATGGACCAAAATCTCTGAGGAAGCTTCCAGCACCTTGTTGTATCTATGCCACCAAGAATTGAGGCAGTTCTGAAGGCAAAAGGGGGTCCAACCCGTTACTAGCATGGTGTACCTAATAAAGTGGCCGGTGAGTGTGTGTGTATATATATATATATATATATATAAATATAGGTACGCTGGGCTGTGTGTGTGTGTGTGTGTGTAATATATATAATTATGTATAATGGTATGCTGGGCTGTATATAGATGTATAATGGTATGCTGGGCTGTATATAGATGTCTAATGGTATGCTGGGCTGTATATACGTGTGTGTATGTATATATATATATATATATATATATATATATAATGGTATGCTGGGCTGTGTATATATATATATATATATATATATATATATATATATATATATATATATATATATATATATATATATATATATGTATAACTGTATGCTGGGCTGTATATATATGTATAATGGTATGCTGGGCTGTATATATATGTATAATGGTATGCTGGGCTGTGTATGTAATATATATATGTATAATGGTATGCTGGGCTGTATATATATGTATAATGGTATGCTGGGCTGTATATATAATATATATATTATATATATTATATTATGTTGTATATAACCAGGCTGTATATAACACTGCCAATGTTGTACATAACCAGGCTGTATATAGCACTGCCAATGTTGTACATAACCAGGCTGTATATAGCACTGCCAATGTTGTATATAACCAGGCTGTATATAACACTGCCAATGTTGTATATAACCAGGCTGTATATAGCACTGCCAATGTTGTACATAACCAGGCTGTATATAACACTGCCAATGTTGTATATAACCAGGCTGTATATAACACTGCCAATGTTGTATATAACCAGGCTGTATATAACACTGCCAATGTTGTATATAACCAGGCTGGATATAACAGTGCCAATGTTGTATATAACCAGGCTGGATATAACACTGCCAATGTTGTATATAACCAGGTTGGATATAACACTGCCAATGTTGTATATAACCAGGCTGTGTATAACACTGCCAATGTTGTATATAACCAGGCTGTATATAACACTGCCAATGTTGTACATAACCAGGCTGTATATAGCACTGCCAATGTTGTACATAACCAGGCTGTATATAGCACTGCCAATGTTGTACATAACCAGGCTGTATATAGCACTGCCAATGTTATACATAACCAGGCTGTATATAGCTCTGCCAATGTTATACATAACCAGGCTGTATATAGCACTGCCAATGTTGTATATAACCAGGCAACCAGGCTGTATATAGCACTGCCAATGTTGTACATAACCAGGCTGTATATAGCACTGCCAATGTTGTATATAACCAGGCTGTATATAGCACTGCCAATGTTATACATAACCAGGCTGTATATAGCACTGCCAATGTTATACATAACCAGGCTGTATATAACACTGCCAATGTTGTATATAACCAGGCTGTATATAACACTGCCAATGTTGTACATAACCAGGCTGTATATAGCACTGCCAATGTTGTACATAACCAGGCTGTATATAGCACTGCCAATGTTGTACATAACCAGACTGTATATAGCACTGCCAATGTTGTACATAACCAGGCTGTATATAGCACTGCCAATGTTGTACATAACCAGGCTTTATATAGCACTGCCAATGTTGTATGTAACCAGGCAACCAGGCTGTATATAACACTGCCAATGTTGTATATAACCAGGCTGTATATAACACTGCCAATGTTGTATATAACCAGGCTCTATATAATACCGCCAATGTTGTATATAGTCCAAACATTTTATTTTCACATAATATAACATTGGTATAGAAGAAAAGTATCAGTAGCCGTATATATTCATGAATATACATATCTAATTAAACAAGGCCAACAATAATAACTAAACCTTACTCCACTGATACATAGAATATAGATAGTTGGGGGGGCGTGGCTTGGACATGGCCGAGTGAGGACGCACGCTGCTGCAGCTCCGGTCCGTTCCTCACAATACCCAGTGTTATTACCTATCCATCGGGGCCTCGGTATGCCCAAAGGAGGCAAGAAGGTTACCTCCACACCACGGGCCGCCCCATGAGACTCTATAGTCCAGTTTGTGCGCTCCACACCGCCTTTTTCCCGCACCGAGTCTCCCGCGGACAAGATGGCCGCCACGCCTCTCACACGGCAGGCCACACAGAAGCAGGCCAGCACCTTTTCGGACCTGAGCCAATCGGTCCCAGAGATTCTCCGCCCGGCGGCCACCCTGTTGCCCTCACCCACCGCAGAGGGGACCCGCGATACCGCCACATCCCTTGTTTCGGCTACACTGCTTGCAGAGGTAAGTAGTCTCCTGCAGGCCCTGCCAACGAGGGCTGAACTCTCTGCCCAGCTCTCTCATATGGAGGAGCGTCATGCCCGAGATATGGCGGAGATAAAATCCTCTGTGGCAGCAGTCACGACCACGGTGTCTGCTCTGGAGTCCCGCCAGGGTACTATGGACCGTTCTCTAGCTTCCATACTCCCACGCCTGGATGCTCAGGATGCTACGAACAGATACACATATTGACGACCTTGAGAATAGAGGCCGACACAATAATGTTAAGATACGGGGCTTGCCGGAAGACGTGGGTCCAGATCAGCTTGTGAAGGAAGTCAGAATGATTTTTAACCGCTACCTCGGGGACCCAGACGACACCCATATCGAGTTGGACCGAACCCACCGGGTCGCAGGTCCCCGCTCGCAGGATCGGAACCGCCCCAGAGACGTGCTGTGCCGCGTGCACTACTACCAACAGAAGGAGGCGCTGATGCAGCGGGCATGGGAACTGGGTCCCATAGACTACGCTGGGGTTGAAGTCTCCCTCCTACCTGACCTTTCCAGTTGTACGCTTGCTATGCGGCGCCTGCTCCGTCCCCTGCTCTCTGCCATCAAGGATCAGGGGGCCTCCTTTCGCTGGGGGTATCCCTTTCACCTCATCATTCGCCACTCCGGCACTACGTGTATTGTCCGGTCTCCGGAGGACCTGCCTGAGGCCTTATCGCTGCTTGGTCTGTCTTCACTCTCCATCCCGGACTGGACTGCTCCTGTGCTTCCCTCCCTGATCTCCGATCAAGCTACAGAGGACAGAGCGCCGCGACCAGCTCGGCGGCTCAACCAGTCTCCTTTGCGACGCGGTTTTCGTTCCCCCCGCTGATTTTCTCGGCTCTCAGGGGGTCTTGCATTGACTCCTGCCGGACTTGGACGCTCTCCGGTTGACCGATGTCACCCTTCGGGATTGTCCCGCTACAGTTTAGGGAGGATGATGGACGTAGGGAGGCTTGGGAGCTCTATTGGGGAGTTCAGAAGGACCGCTGGGACATGCTTACGGCTAGTTAAGCGGGCTGCCTCCTGGGGGCGCTATGACTCTTTTATCCCGGCTCTCTAGATACTAGCAAAGTGCCCACCCCGCACCCTCCCTCTCCTAGTTTTCCTTTTCCTATACCATCTCCTTTCCCTCTCTCCCTCCCCCTCCCCTTCCCCCCTCCCGCTCCTTGGGGATTCTCCTGGACTGTCGGGTGGAGGACTAGCCCATCATCTTTCTGCTGAGCTCCTGCCCCCCCCCCCCCCGCCCATCAGCCCCTCTTTCGTTTCCCCCCCATCTTCTTAGCCCAACTGCCTTCCTCTTTTCTCCCTTATATCCCCCCCCCCCCCGACTCTCCCCATATGCAGGGTTTGGCTGGGCGGGTGGGTGGGATTGGTGAGCATATAATCTGCCTCTTCCTTTTGGTTGTTCAGGTGGCCTGTTCAGTCAAAGGTTTGCATATGCTGTATTATTGTTGCTTAAGTTGCACGCACCACTGGATGTTCCCTGGGTGTGTTTTTTACATATTCATTACCTGTACCCCTGTACCATGCAAATGCGCAGAATATGTTGAGCTGTTTCTTTTTACCTATACTATTGCACATCTCATTTCCCCTCTCCGTACTCTCCTATCCCCCTCCTTCATTGCCCCCCACTTCTCCACCTGATCTCTGTTTAGCGTATGCCTACTGAGCCGCGATGGTTTATTACTGTCTAAATCTGTGGCCGGAGCTGCCCAAATCTCGGTCTTTCCTTCCTCGTACCCCCACCTGTACTGCACAGGTCCCGGATCAGCCTCCTCCTAGGGATTCTGGTCTACCTGGTGCGTGGGGTTTTTCCCGTTTCTTTCTTTCTCACTGTGTGTGTGTTCGTGTCTACCTCTTGCCCCTCCCTGAGAAATGTCGTCTATTCTTTGTGTTTCCATCAATGTACAGGGTCTGAATGTCCCTGAGAAGCGGTCTTCCTTTCTGCGACTCCTGTGGGCCAAACGGGCCTCCGTGGCCTTTCTGCAAGAGACTAATTTTCGAGCTGACGGCCTGCAAAAACTCTCAGACCGTAACTTCCCTGAAGCGTACCACAGCTGTTCCCCGGATTCCAAGACCAAAGGCATCTCCGTTTTGTTCTCCCGATCGGCCCCGTGGGAGTTTATTGACCAGAGAGTAGATGAGGAGGGGCGTTACCTTTTTGTGAAGGGCAAAATGGCAGGTACGTTGTGTACTTTTGGTACCGTGTACCTTCCTAATACTGGCCAGCCAGCCTTTCTAGATCGCTGCCTCCTGGAAGTGGAGGATTTCCTGGAGGGCCTGCTGGTTCTCGGGGGGGACCTCAACATGGCGCTAGACCCTACTTTGGACTCTTCGTCCGGGCATTCCTCTCTCCCCCTCTCTTCTCTCCGCCGTGCCAAGCAATCTCTTTTTTCCTTCCAGTTGATAGATGTCTGGCGTACCCTGCACCCGCAGGACAAAGACTTAACTTTCTTCTCCCATCCTCACAATTCTTACTCCCGCATCGACTATTTCTTTATCTCCCACTCCCATCTGGACCAGGCGGTCTTTGCCTCCATAGACCCGATCTCTTTCTCGGATCATGCCCTTATTTCCCTCTCTCTATCTTTTCCCCTACCGCACCCCAGATCTTGGCGCTGGCGCCTTAATGAGTCCCTGCTGAGGGACCCGGGGGTCCTCTCTGAACTGCGAGCTGAACTAACTATTTCTCTACCAATGTTACCGCCGACTCGTCCCCATCAGTGATCTGGGAAGCTCATAAATGCTATATCAGAGGCACCTTCATTAAACTTGCATCTCGGCTTAAGAAGGAACGCTCGGCGAAGATAACATCATTGGTCTCTCCGATCGCTGATCTGGATAAACGTCATAAACGGTCTCTTACACCGTCTACGGGTGTGGAGCTGGCTGCCCTCCGTAGTAAGCTCCGGGAACTCACCTTTTCCAATGCCAGGGCCTCCTTGGCTCGATGTCGCGTCATTACTATGAATTCGGCAGCAAGCCAGGTAAGACCCTGGCCCGTGCGCTTCGGGTCCAAAGAGCCCGTTCTTTTATACCCTCCATCTCCTCTCCGTCGGGCTTCAAACTCTCCTTAACTTCGCACATAGCGGATGCCTTCCGTACTTACTATAGCGAACTGTACAACCTCCCACCCTCGATGTCCTCTTTGGAAGCCTTACGCTCGGTGATTTCCGACTACCTCTCTGACTCTGGCCTCCCCTCCCTACCGGAAGAGAGTGTATCCCTACTTGAAGCACCCATCACATCTACAGAGTGGGATTGGGCCATCAAATCCTCCCCATCGGGGAAGGCCCCCGGCCCGGATGGGCTCACGCTCTCTTATTATAAAGCCTTCTCCCCTTTGCTCCGTGACCACTTCCTGGCGGCTTATAATTCTCTTTCTACTGACTCTCATCTCCCTCTCGATTCCCTACGCACCCACATTACGGTCATCCCTAAAGATGGAAAGGACCCTTCCCTTTGCCAGAGCTACCGTCCTATTTCCCTCCTGAACCTCAACTTAAAACTCTTTTCCAAAATCCTAGCCTCCCGCCTTACACCACTTTTACAACCCAACATTCACTTAGATCAAGCGGGCTTCATGCCCACCCGGGAGGCTAGAGACAGTACCACTAGGGCCATCAACCTTATACATCATGCCCACTCTGACTCCCTACCGACAATGCTCCTCTGTACAGACGCTGAGAAGGCCTTCGACAGAGTCGGCTGGCCCTTCCTGACTGCCACTCTTCAGCATCTTGGACTGGGTCCGCATATGCTGGCCTGGATTGGTTCTCTCTATTCACATCCTTCGGCTCAGGTCTCTGTCAACGGCCTTCTCTCGTCTTCCTTCCCCATACACAACGGTACCCGCCAGGGATGTCCTCTCTCCCCACTAATTTTCATACTGACACTGGAGCCCTTCCTACGACACGTCCGGCAGAATATAAACATATCCGGGGTCTGTGTGGGCTCGGTCACCCATAAGGTGGCCGCATACGCGGATGACCTCCTCTTCTTTCTCACCCACCCTACTGTTTCTCTTCCCAACCTGCTTTCTGAACTTAACAGATTTCAAACCCTTTCCAACTATAAGATCAACCTACAGAAATCCGAGGCGTTGAATCTTTCCCTCCCCCCCTCTCTGGCCTCCACGCTTGCTGACTCCTTCCCCTTTCGCTGGACGTGCTCCTCTTTATCTTACCTAGGGGTTCAGCTTACCCCTTCTATCCCCGACCTATTTAAGGTTAATTTCCCGCCTTTGTTGAAGAAGATTGAGGCAGACTTGTCTGGGTGGCACAGGGGCACCTTCACATGGTTCGGCCGTTGCTCCATCCTTAAGATGAATATCCTTCCTAGACTTTTGTACCTTTTTTCAAGCCCTTCCAATGACTGTGCCCCTGAGCTTCTTCCGACAACTCTCTTCTTTACTAACTAAATTTATCTGGGCCCATAAGCAGCCTCGAATAGCGAAAGCAGTCCTCTATCGTCCAAAGATGCATGGAGGGCTGGGCCTCCCCAATGTCCTACATAACTATGTAGCCAGTCATCTTGTTAGGGTGATAGACTGGCACCGACACGGCTCTTCTAAATTGTGGGTCAGTCTTGAAATGTCACTCTCTCGCCCCTTTCCTTGCTGGCGGCTCCCTGGCTCCCCTCCTCCAGTAGAATGGTCGGGTCTCGCCCTACTGTTGTCACGACGCTTAAGCTATGTCAGAAGTATTTCTCCTCTGCCTCCCTAGCTCCCCACCCATCCCCCCTGTTCCCAGTCATGGGTACCCCCTCATCACCGTCTGGACTCTCCGACTTGGTCTTCTGTGACTGGTTCCAGGCCGGCTCTTTCCGTGCCCGTAGCTTTCTTCGGGGGACGGACTGGATATCCCTCTCAGAGCTCCGTGATCTCCCTGATCCTTCCCCTTTAGGATTCCGGAGGGCCCTTCAATTGCATCACTTCCTTTCTTCCCTGCCTGCTCCATCCTCCTTCTCTCGCCTGCTCACACAATTTGAGACGCTCTTCCTTGGCACGGGCTCGCTCCGACACTCGCTCTCCCTTCTTTACACCATGTTGGGTTCCCCCCCGGAACAGCCGCCCCCTCCATTCCTCGCTGCTTGGGAGCATGACTTGAATGTCTCATTCACGAGTCCCCAATTGGACCGAATATATACCATATATATACTCACACTTCCTCCATCTCCTCCCGCTTACAGGAGGCGGGCTATAAGATTCTCTTGAGATGGTACCGGGTTGCGGTCCGCCTCCATAGAATTTTTCCTGAAGTATCTCCCCTGTGCTGGAGGAACTGTGGTGAGGAAGGGACCCTTCTCCATACCTTTTGGAGTTGCCCCAAACTGGTCCCCTTTTGGAGAGAGGTTTGGCGTATTGCCTCCACCTTTACAGACTCTCCTCTTCCTTTTTCTCCGTCGCTTTTCCTCCTGCACATGTCTGACATCCCGCTAAGAGGCTAAGGGCCTGTATACCTGCCCTTTGGAGGAGTCCAACTCCCCCCTCAATCTCTATGTGGTTGCGAAAAGTGGAAGACCTTAAATACATTAAGGACTTTACCGCGCAACTACATGACCCGAATTCTCGGTTCTTTCAGACCTGGTACTATTGGGAACAGTTTGCTGAATCTGATGAATATAAGACTCTCATATCTCAGTGAGGTGTTTCCTCCCTCTTCCACTACCTCTGTGTGTTCCTTTCGTATCTTGGTTTAAGTGTAGGTTGTCATCATTGTCCTCTCCCCTTGTGTGTTCCTCGGTGTTGTAGTCTCTCGTCTTTGTCTTCCTCCCCCCCCCCCCCCCCCCCCCCCCGCCCCAAGATGTTGCCGCTTCTTCTTCTTTCCCTTTCCTAAGTGTCAGCTCTTCTCTCTTGCTGCGTGATGAGATGTGTCTCATTTTTAGGGACGGTCTCCCCGCTGCGGGAGTTGTTTTGAAAACTGTGGTTGGTAATACAAAAAAGGAAAAAAGTAGATGGGGATTCAGCTCACCTAGGCGTAGTCTTTCTTGCAGCAAGCATGTGAGATGGAAGGTGCACGGTTGTCCGGTGCTGGCCAGGCACTGATTACAAGACGTAAATGGAAAAGAAACGTGGTGGATTCCGGCACTCCTGACGTGTAGCTAAAACTTAACTTTTAATAAATTAACATTAAAATAATGAAACGCGTAGGTCCGCTATGTGACATCGTATTTTAATGTTAATTTATTAAAAGTTAAGTTCTAGCTACACGTCAGGAGTGCCGGAATCCACCACGCTTCTTTTCCATTTACGTCTTGTGGTTGGTAATGTTGAGCCGTGTTGGCTCTTTGATTCTGTTCCTTTCTTGTTTGTGCACCCAAAGGTGCTTTGTCCGTGTTTTGCAGTATCTACAACTAATGTTATATGTACCTCCTTCTAAATTTTATTTTAGAATTAAAAAAAAAATAATAATAATATATAGATAGTAGATACATGGTGCTATTTATCATAAGAATATAGAGTACAAATAGAAAGCAAAGTCTACAAGAATGGATCCAGGGTGCCGACAGCCGACATCTTATAATACCAGGTGGTTGAGGTAAAGTGAGACATGATGGGACGTCTTTCAGCCTGTGAGAAGCCGTGGATTAGGAATAGTTTCGACTTCTTAAAGAAGGAAGCTGTAATGGCCTCCTTATTGTGTACAGTGTCCAGCATCTCCCAGTGTAAGGCTTCCTTTAGAATAGAGGTCAGTTCCGAAATAGTCGGTAGGCTAGGCTGTAGCCAATGGTGTAATATACATGTAAGGGCTAGTAATAGGGTGAGATGTACCCCGGGGGGGGGGGGGATGGTGTAATATACATGTAAGGGCTAGTAATAGGGTGAGATGTACCCCGGGGGGAGGGGGATGGTGTAATATACATGTAAGGACTAGTAATAGGGTGAGATGTACCCCGGGGGGGGGATGGTGTAATATACATGTAAGGACTAGTAATAGGGTGAGATGTACCCCGGGGGGGGGGGGGGGATGGTGTAATATACATGTAAGGACTAGTAATAGGGTGAGATGTACCCCGGGGGGGGGGGATGGTGTAATATACATGTAAGGACTAGCAATAGGGTGAGATGTACCCAGGGGGGGGGGGATGGTGTAATATACATGTAAGGACTAGTAATAGGGTGAGATGTACCCCGGGGGGGGGGGGGGGGGGTGTAATATACATGTAAGGACTAGTAATAGGGTGAGATGTACCCCGGGGGGGGGGGGGGGGGGGGATGGTGTAATATACATGTAAGGACTAGTAATAGGGTGAGATGTACCCCGGGGGGGGGGGGGATGGTGTAATATACATGTAAGGACTAGTAATATGGTGAGATGTACCCCGGGGGGGGGGGGGGATGGTGTAATATACATGTAAGGACTAGTAATAGGGTGAGATGTACCCCGGGGGGGGGGGGGGGGGGGGGTGTAATGTACATGTAAGGACTAGTAATAGGGTGAGATGTACCCCGGGGGGGGGGGGGGGGGGGGGGGGGGGGGGGGGGATGGTGTAATATACATGTAAGGACTAGTAATAGGGTGAGATGTACCCCGGGGGGGGGGGATGGTGTAATATACATTGAAGGGCTAGTAATAGGGTGAGATGTACCCCGGGGGGGGGGGATGGTGTAATATACATGTAAGGACTAGTAATAGGGTGAGATGTACCCCGGGGGGGGGGGGGATGGTGTAATATACATGTAAGGACTAGTAATAGGGTGAGATGTACCCCGGGGGGGGATGGTGTAATATACATGTAAGGACTAGTAATAGGGTGAGATGTACCCCAGGGGGGGGGGATGGTGTAATATACATGTAAGGACTAGTAATAGGGTGAGATGTACCCCGGGGGGGGGGGGGTGTAATATACATGTAAGGACTAGTAATAGGGTGAGATGTATCCCGGGGGGGGGGGGGGTGTAATATACATGTAAGGACTAGTAATAGGGTGAGATGTACCCCGGGGGGGGGGGGGGATGGTGTAATATACATGTAAGGACTAGTAATAGGGTGAGATGTACCCCGGGGGGGGGATGGTGTAATATACATGTAAGGACTAGTAATAGGGTGAGATGTACCCCGGGGGGGGGATGGTGTAATATACATGTAAGGACTAGTAATAGGGTGAGATGTACCCCGGGGGGGGGGGGGATGGTGTAATATACATGTAAGGACTAGTAATAGGGGGAGATGTACCCCGGGGGGGGGGGGGGGATGGTGTAATATACATGTAAGGACTAGTAATAGGGGGAGATGTACCCCGGGGGGGGGGGGGATGGTGTAATATACATGTAAGGACTAGTAATAGGGTGAGATGTACCCCGGGGGGGGGGGGGGGGGGGGGGTGTAATATACATGTAAGGACTAGTAATAGGGTGAGATGTACCCCGGGGGGGGGGGGGGGGGGTGTAATATACATGTAAGGACTAGTAATAGGGGGAGATGTACCCCGGGGGGGGGGGGGGGATGGTGTAATATACATGTAAGGACTAGTAATAGGGGGAGATGTACCCCGGGGGGGGGGGGGGGGGGGGATGGTGTAATATACATGTAAGGACTAGTAATAGGGTGAGATGTACCCCGGGGGGGGGGGGGATGGTGTAATATACATGTAAGGACTAGTAATAGGGTGAGATGTACCCCGGGGGGGGGGATGGTGTAATATACATGTAAGGACTAGTAATAGGGTGAGATGTACCCCGGGGGGGGGGGGGGGGTGTAATATACATGTAAGGACTAGTAATAGGGTGAGATGTACCCCGGGGGGGGGGATGGTGTAATATACATGTAAGGACTAGTAATAGGGGGAGATGTACCCCGGGGGGGGGGGGGGGGGATGGTGTAATATACATGTAAGGACTAGTAATAGGGGGAGATGTACCCCGGGGGGGGGGGGGGGGGATGGTGTAATATACATGTAAGGACTAGTAATAGGGTGTGAGATGTACCCCGGGGGGGGATGTGTAATATACATGTAAGGACTAGTAATAGGGTGAGATGTACCCGGGGGGGGGGATGGTGTAATATACATGTAAGGACTAGTAATAGGGTGAGATGTACCCCGGGGGGGGGGGGGGATGGTGTAATATACATGTAAGGACTAGTAATAGGGTGAGATGTCCCCCGGGGGGGGGATGGTGTAAATAATGTAAGGACTAGTAATAGGGTGAGATGTACCTGGGGGGGGGGGGATGGTGTAATATACATGTAAGGACTAGTAATAGGGTGAGATGTACCCCGGGGGGGGGGGGGAATGGTGTAATATACATGTAAGGACTAGTAATAGGGTGAGATGTACCCCGGGGGGGATGGTGTAATATACATGTAAGGACTAGTAATAGGGTGAGATGTACCCCGGGGGGGATGGTGTAATATACATGTAAGGACTAGTAATAGGGTGAGATGTACCCGGGGGGGGGGGGGGGAATCTGGTGTAATATACATGTAAGGACTAGTAATAGGGTGAGATGTCCCCCGGGGGGGGATGGTGTAATATACATGTAAGGACTAGTAATAGGGTGAGATGTACCTGGGGGGGGGGGGATGGTGTAATATACATGTAAGGACTAGTAATAGGGTGAGATGTACCCGGGGGGGGGGATGGTGTAATATACATGTAAGGACTAGTAATAGGGTGAGATGTACCCCGGGAGGGGGGATGGTGTAATATACATGTAAGGACTAGTAATAGGGTGAGATGTACCCCGGGGGGGGGGGGGGTGTAATATACATGTAAGGACTAGTAATAGGGTGAGATGTACCCGGGGGGGGGGGGGATGGTGTAATATACATGTAAGGACTAGTAATAGGGTGAGATGTACCCCGGGGGGGGATGGTGTAATATACATGTAAGGACTAGTAATAGGGTGAGATGTACCCCGGGGGGGGGGGGGGAATGGTGTAATATACATGTAAGGACTAGTAATAGGGTGAGATGTCCCCCGGGGGGGGGATGGTGTAATATACATGTAAGGACTAGTAATAGGGTGAGATGTACCCCGGGGGGGGATGGTTGTAATATACATGTAAGGACTAGTAATAGGGTGAGATGTACCCCGGGGGGGGGGGAATGGGTAATATACATGTAAGGACTAGTAATAGGGTGAGATGTACCCCGGGGGGGGGGGATGGTTGTAATATACATGTAAGGACTAGTAATAGGGTGAGATGTACCCCGGGGTGGGGGGGGGGATGGTGTAATATACATGTAAGGACTAGTAATAGGGTGAGATGTACCCCGGGGGGGGGGATGGTGTAATATACATGTAAGGACTAGTAATAGGGTGAGATGTACCCCGGGGGGGGGGATGGTGTAATATACATGTAAGGACTAGTAATAGGGTGAGATGTACCCCGGGGGGGGGGGGGATGGTGTAATATACATGTAAGGACTAGTAATAGGGTGAGATGTACCCAGGTGGGGGGGGGGGGGATGGTGTAATATACATGTAAGGACTAGTAATAGGGTGAGATGTACCCCGGGGTGGGGGGGGGGGGGGGTAATATACATGTAAGGACTAGTAATAGGGTGAGATGTACCCCGGGGTGGGGGGGGGGGGTAATATACATGTAAGGACTAGTAATAGGGTGAGATGTACCCCGGGGGGGGGGGGATGGTGTAATATACATGTAAGGACTAGTAATAGGGGTGAGATGTACCCCGGGGGGGGGGGGGGGGGATGGTTGTAATATACATGTAAGGACTAGTAATAGGGTGAGATGTACCCCGGGGGGGGATGGTGTAACTATACATGTTAGGACTAGTAATATGGGTGAGATGTACCCCGGGGGGTGGGGGGGGGGATGGTGTACTATACATGCTAAGGACTAGTAATAGGGTGAGATGTACCCCGGGGGGGGGGGGGGGGGATGGTGTAATATACATGTAAGGACTAGTAATAGGGTGAGATGTACCCCGGGGGGGGGGGGGATGGTGGAATATACATGTAAGGACTAGTAATAGGGTGAGATGTATCCCGGGGGGGGGGATGGTGTAATATACATGTAAGGACTAGTAATAGGGGGAGATGTACCCCGGGGGGGGGGGGGATGGTGTAATATACATGTAAGGACTAGTAATAGGGTGAGATGTACCCCGGGGGGGGGGGGGGGGGTGGGTGTAATATACATGTAAGGACTAGTAATAGGGTGAGATGTACCCCGGGGGGGGGGGGGGGGGGTGTTAATATACATGAAAGGACAAGTAATAGGGGAGATGTACCCCGGGGGGGGGGGGGGGGGATGGTGTAATATACATGTAAGGACTAGTAATAGGGGGAGATGTACCCCGGGGGGGGGGGGGGGGATGGTGTAATATACATGTAAGGACTAGTAATAGGGTGAGATGTACCCCGGGGGGGGGGGGGATGGTGTAATATACATGTAAGGACTAGTAATAGGGTGAGATGTACCCCGGGGGGGGGGGATGGTGTAATATACATGTAAGGACTAGTTAATAGGGTGAGATGTACCCCGGGGGGGGGGGGGGGTGTAATATACATGTAAGGACTAGTAATAGGGTGAGATGTACCCCGGGGGGGGGGATGGTGTAATATACATGTAAGGGACTAGTAATAGGGGAGATTGTACCCCGGGGGGGGGGGGGGGATGGTGTAATATACATGTAAGGACTAGTAATAGGGGGAGATGTACCCCGGGGGGGGGGGGGGGATGGTGTAATATACATGTAAGGGCTAGTAATAGGGTGAGATGTACCCCGGGGGGGGGGGGGATGGTGTAATATACATGTAAGGACTAGTAATAGGGTGAGATGTCCCCCGGGGGGGGGATGGTGTAATATACATGTAAGGACTAGTAATAGGGTGAGATGTACCTGGGGGGGGGGGATGGTGTAATATACATGTAAGGACTAGTAATAGGGTGAGATGTACCCCGGGGGGGGGGGGGAATGGTGTAATATACATGTAAGGACTAGTAATAGGGTGAGATGTACCCCGGGGGGGGGGATGGTGTAATATACATGTAAGGACTAGTAATAGGGGTGAGATGTACCCCGGGGGGGGGGATGGTTTAATATACATGTAAGGACTAGTAATAGGGTGAGATGTACCCCGGGGGGGGGGGGATGGTGTCATATACATGTAAGGACTAGTAATAGGGTGAGATGTACCCCGGGGGGGGGGGGGATGGTGTAATATACATGTAAGGACTAGTAATAGGGTGAGATGTCCCCCGGGGGGGGGGATGGTGTAATATACATGTAAGGACTAGTAATAGGGTGAGATGTACCCGGGGGGGGGGGATGGTGTAATATACATGTAAGGATAGTAATAGGGTGAGATGTACCCCGGGGGGGGGGGGGATGGTGTAATATACATGTAAGGACAAGTAATAGGGGAGATGTACCCCGGGGGGGGGGGGTGGGATGGGTGTAATATACATGTAAGGACTAGTAATAGGGTGAGATGTACCCCGGGGGGGGGGGGGGGTTGTAATATACATGTAAGGACTAGTAATAGGGTGAGATGTACCCCGGGGGGGGGGGGGATGGTGTAATATACATGTAAGGACTAGTAATAGGGGAGATGTACCCCGGGGGGGGGGGGGATGGTGTAATATACATGTAAGGACTAGTAATAGGGTGAGATGTACCCCGGGGGGGGGGGGGGTGTAATATACATGTAAGGACTAGTAATAGGGTGAGATGTACCCCGGGGGGGGGGGGGGGATGGTGTAATATACATGTAAGGACTAGTAATAGGGGAGATGTACCCCGGGTGGGGGGGGGGATGGGTAATATACATGTAAGGACTAGTAATAGGGTGAGATGTACCCCGGGAGGGGGGATGGTGTAATATACATGTAAGGACTAGTAATAGGGTGAGATGTACCCCGGGGGGGGGATGGTGTAATATACATGTAAGGACTAGTAATAGGGTGAGATGTACCCCGGGGGGGGGGGGGATGGTGTAATATACATGTAAGGACTAGTAATAGGGTGAGATGTACCCCGGGGGGGGGGGGATGGTGTAATATACATGTAAGGACTAGTAATAGGGTGAGATGTACCCCAGGGGGGGGGGGATGGTTGTAATATACATGTAAGGACTAGTAATAGGGTGAGATGTTACCCCGGGGGGGGGGGGGGGGGGAATGGTGTAATATACATGTAAGGACTAGTAATAGGGGGAGATGTACCCCGGGGGGGGGGGGGGGGATGGTGTAATATACATGTAAGGACTAGTTAATAGGGTGAGATGTACCCCGGGGGGGGGGGGGGGGGATGGTGTAATATACATGTAAGGACTAGTAATAGGGTGAGATGTACCCCGGGGGGGGGATGGTGTAATATACATGTAAGGACTAGTAATAGGGTGAGATGTACCCCGGGGTGGGGGGGGGGATGGTGTAATATACATGTAAGGACTAGTAATAGGGTGAGATGTACTCCGGGGGGGGGGGATGGTGTAATATACATGTAAGGACTAGTAATAGGGTGAGATGTACCCCGGGGGGGGGGGGGGGGGTGTAATATACATGTAAGGACTAGTAATAGGGTGAGATGTACCCCGGGGGGGGGGGGATGGTGTAATATACATGTAAGGGCTAGTAATAGGGTGAGATGTACCCCTGGGGGGATAGGATGGTGTAATATACATGTAAGGACTAGTAATAGGGGAGATGTACCCCGGGGGGGGGGGGGGGATGGTGTAATATACATGTAATGGCTAGTAATAGGGTGAGATGTACCCCAGGGGGGATAGGATGGTGTAATATACATGTAAGGACTAGTAATAGGGTGAGATGTACCCCGGGGGGGGGGGGGGGGGATGGTGTAATATACATGTAAGGACTAGTAATAGGGTGAGATGTACCCCGGGGGGGGGGATGGTGTAATATACATGTAGGACTAGTAATAGGGTGAGATGTACCCCGGGGGGGGGGGATGGGTGTAATATACATGTAAGGACTAGTAATAGGGTGAGATGTACCCGGGGGGGGGGGGGATGGTGTAATATACATGTAAGGACTAGTAATAGGGTGAGATGTACCCCGGGGGGGGGGGG
>JAQFWZ010000068.1:1607549-1659635 GCA_027789725.1 Dendropsophus ebraccatus | reverse complement strand
CCTACAAAATTCTTTACCTCCAAGATTCTGAAAGAAACGGGAGTTTAGGTGTGCAGAGAGGGCTGCTTCTGCACCTTGATGGAACTAGGTTTTAATCCTTTATAGAAGCCTTCCTGTAAAAACTCCAATGACTGTGGAGTAGAAGGTTTAAGTCCATCAATACTCCTGCTTGCACCACCAATCTTGAAAATCTTCAATACGTGCATAAGATTTATTTGTAGTGCTACTACGAGCGTGAGAAAGAGTATACATACCTTCTCAGAAGAACTAGAGTCTAATATGGTCCTCTCAGTCTCCAAGCTGTCAAGCTGAGGCTGGAAGATTCCTGCACAGATGTTGACCCTGGAATATTAGATCCGGATGCAGAGGTAACCTCCAAAATTCCCCTCTGCTCATATTCATGGGCAGGGTGAACCATGACCCCTTGGCCAGAAAGGAGTTATATTATACTGACGACTGATCAGACTGATCTTCGTCAAACTTGGGACTCATGGCTATGGGAGGAAAGATATACGATAGCTGGTATGTCCATGGTATTGTCAGTGAGTCCCTACCGTGGATTGTCTGCCATGTAAGGGAACAGAAATTCCTCAGTTTGGCATTGCTGCTGATGCCATGAGGTCTCTCTGAGGAAGCCCCCACCTCTGGGTTAACTGAATGAACACTCTCCTTGAGAGAGACCATTCCCCGGTAATGTCACGCCCTCCGACTCAATCCGCCAATATATGTCGACACCCTGATGATGAATCGCAGAGAGTCTGGTTTTTCTGGTTTCTGCCCAACAGAAAAATCTCTCTACTTCCTGAGGAGAGAAGGGGATCTGGTACCTCCCTGTTTAGGGTACGCCACACAGTCCTGTCGTTCATCCGGATTCTGACTGCTCTCTGTAAAATAGGAGGAGAAAATTAAGAAGAGCTAGGTAAATCACTCTGAGCCCTCACATTGGAGGGCAGAGCGGATTCCTGTTGACTAAGATCCTGCAGTCGTGATGAGTCAGATGAGCTCCCAACCTGTTCCTGAAGCATCTTGTCGTGAGGTTATCCAGTGTGGTTCTGAAATAAAACTCCATGTTTGACTTGTCTCCACCACATTAGAGAAGGTCTTGTTTGAGTTGATAGAACATGCATCGCATCCAAGTCCTTCAGTCCTCGGTTCCATACTGTTAGTGCTTCTCTGAAGAAATCTCATGTGCCATAACGCCCATGGCACCGCGTCTGCAGCTGAGGTCAAGGAGCCCTAGAAAGCGCATTTATGTTCTTATGGATACCTGACGAGGAGAATTAGGAATTAAGTCTGATTTCTCTATGTTGATAAGCCAACCTAATTGTTGAAGTATGTCCGGACATAGTTCAAACTGAACTCTCAGACGATCCTGAGTCTGAGTCATAATCAAACCAATCGTCCAGGTAAGGGATAACTTTAACCCCTGTAAACGGAAGCGAACCATCATGGTGACACTACCTTTGTGAAAACAAAGGGTGCGGAGGTATCCGGATGGAAGGACTTTGAATTGTAAGTGTCTTACCTTCCCCTGGATTTGGATGGCGAAGGGCTCTCCTGTGAGCCTTCAGAATCGGTACATGAAGATATGCATCCGGTAGATCTATGGTGACCATAAAATCTCCCTCCTGGAGGATAGATTTTACGATCTTATGTTCTCCATGTGGAACGTCTTCTTTACGATGCACCTGTTGAGATATCGCAAATCTATAATAAGCCTCCAATTTCCGGATGGCTTCAGCACTAGTAACACTGGGGGAGTAAACTCCCTGACGATCTCAGATAGAGGAACATCCTCTAGAGCCTCAATGGAAAGGAGGTAAAGAATTTTCTTCGTCTCTAGGACTAAGTGTCTTTCTGGCTTAAGATTCTTGACAGAAGAAATCTTGGAGGAGGAAGAGATGATAAATGAAGGACATAACCATTTTGAATAATATTTAACATCCCAGTGATCTTTCTTAATTCTTCCCAGGCAGGGAGAAACAAACTCAGACGTGTTCCCACTGGACAGCTTCTGCGTCAGAAATCTGGTTTCTTGTTGGTGTCCTTATTCTGCTGCTTCCCAGAACCTCTTCTGGAATAGTTTCTTCTCAACCTCTGTACTGGTATCTCCCTTTGCCTCGCTGAGGAGATTTTGCTCTGCGAAAGGAATCACCGCTCTTATAGGACAATGGTAGGGACTTCCCCTCCTTGTCAGACAATTCCTCCATTAATTTATCCAGCTCAGAGCCAAAGCCTACCTGGCTGGAACTCCATATTACAGAGCTGAATTTTGGAGTTAGCATCTCCAACCAGGGTTTTAACCATAGCGCCCTTCGGCAGCGGTTGAGAGCGATACTAGTTTTTTTACGCTAACCTGGTTCCTGAGATGCATCATCGCAGAGGAAGTCAATGGCCATAATGACCTTTTTAAGGAGCGAAGGACCTTGTCCCTGCTAGCTCTACCTTCCAAAATTTCCTGGACCTTGGTCGCCTTCTTCTTAGGCTTCTAGAAACCTCAAAGAGAAATGGAGACTGCCCCTTGGGCTGCCGCTGCCGTATATGCTACCTCCACCCTTCTATCCATCGGATCCTTAAGATTGGATCCGTCCTCCGCAGGCAGCACAGTACATTTTGACAGTTTGGCTATGGCCGGGTCCACCTTTGGAGGCTCAATCCAGTCCTTACATTGTTCTTCCTTGAGAACATATAAGGTCTTAAACCTCTTGCTCAAACTCGGAGCCTTTTCCGGTTCCTTCCATTCCGCCTGTAACATAGACACTGAAGTCTTACCCACAGAAAAAGCGCTAGGCTTTTTGAGGACGACCAATCCTATCCTCTTCTATTTCCTCAGGTGTATTTCAGCCTGCACAGCTTAGCAGAGCTTGTGAATTCTATCAGCTGTGAAAATACCCTCTGAATAATTCTTTCTCATCTTCAGAAGTAGAAGAGGTTTCAGAAGAGAATGATGACTTAACTTCATCAATCACAGTAAAACTGAAATGACCATAATCCTACAGCCATAAAGTAATATACTCAGAGGCTGGGAGTAGAGAGAGAATACTCCGTTGGTCTTTATCTTAAGACACGGGCGGCGATTCTCATTAGCCGCTAAAGTCTTTTGCACATAGTCCTTGACCCATACAACTACATCCTGAACATCAGGCTCCTCATAGGTTTAGGTCTGCATGAAGGACAGCGTACTTAGGCATTATAAATATTTTAGGCATTATAAATATTTTTAGGCATTCATAAATATTTTATGAAAGAAAGGATGAATCTTATCTGGAAAAAATGATCCTCCTACGGTATCCATAGCCGTCAGGTAGAGGAGTCTCACACTCGGCACACATGAAGTGCTTCCTTAGAAGGTCTTTTGCCAGCAGCAGGACTGGTCTCCATTTCAGACATCTGCAAATAATCAATGTATTACAATACATATAAACCACTAGCTGGCTAGAGTGATATCAGAAAGAGACACTAGTGGCAGCAACACTTACTTTTAAGCATATAGAAGAGAGATCGCAGCACTTTGCACTCAGATGTTTTCTATTAGATTCAAATGAGCCACAGAAAATCCTTCCAGAGGAAGACAGCCAGACCTAGAGGTAGCAACAGCTTACCTGCTGCCTTGAACACACAGCTAATCCGGCATGCAGGAGAGCGCGCGCCGCTGCCGGCCCCCGATGGACATGACGCTGATGCCACAGTGCTGAGACGCACGCAGCGCCGATGCGTTCCACAGTCGAACGCGACTGGAAGAAAAGCCAGCGGCTCCGGTGACACGCAGAGTGCGTTCCAAGACGCACTAGGTAAGAAAAACTTAAAAGCTAAGACCTGCAGAAGCAAATATCAGGATACTACCTGGACACCGGCTCCAGCGGCATCCCAGCAATCATACCTGGAGAGGAAAACCTGAATGCAACAGGTTAACAAAGCATAAAAACGGAGGAGGGACAAAGTCCCCTAGGGCTAACAGCAACGAAGTAAAAAAAGACTGAGGTCTAGGGGGAGGTGGAGCCTATTTATACCTCATGGAGGAGGGGATTAAAATTTAATTGTTATTTTTTCATTAAATATTCCTTCGTCCCAGGGGCTCGCAGGGGCGAATTTACCCCATATGTTGTGATGCCAATGGGACGTAAGGGAAGTGCGCATTCCCACCATATATGTAGCATAGTACTGCTAGCTGCTCCGCACCTACAACAAACAAACCATTGGGTATAACCTGTGGAGTAACATCGGGGCCCTGTACCACCTTGGAGATGATTTTAGAGTTTGTTTCCTGGACATTGCAGGAGATAGAGGCTTTATGACAGGAATGGAAAGATTTTTCCCCATCAGTGATAAGTTTCCTACTGACATCCTGTTCCCAAGCTTGCTATAACTTCAACTTGTCTCCCCTATTCATGGTGGAAGGCAGCTCTGACTTGATGTAGAGTTGCTCAAAATTAGTCAGGTCCCTGTGGAGATTACATTGCGCCTTAAGAGAATCATAAAAGTGTTTCAGCTGTAGATATTGCAGTGTAGAGAAAGGAGAATGTGCCTGCTGAGAAACCAATGACTCAATGGGGAGAAGCATGGCAGAAGATACTACATGAGAGAATCTAAGAGGTTTGTGCAGGATACTTGGTAGGAATACACTGGGAAGACGATTCGGCGCAAAGTCAGGATGTGTATGTATGGGTGTTAAGGGGCCATCTCAAGTGGAACTGAAGTTAGGGTGGTATTACACGGGCCGAGCAGGGCCCGATAATACCTGTAAACGAGCAGCGATCTGCTAGATCGTTGCTGATTTACTGAGCCTATTACACGGCCCGATAATCGCTTGACAAGAGCTGCAAGGACATCGTAACCGATGTCCTTGCAGCCCTTGCTAAACGGGCATACATTACCCATCCACGTTCCAGGGCTACTCCTGCTGTCCGCTTCTCCCAGGGTCCCGCGCGCTCTCTAGCTTCACAGCGGCCTGTCAGCTGGTAGGCCGCTCAGCCAACCAGAGGCCGGGACCGCCGTAGCCTGTGATTGGCTGAGGGGCCTATCCGCTGACAGGCCGCTGTGAAGCTAGAGCGCGCGCGGGACCCCGGGAGAAGCGGCCGGCAGGAGCAGCCCTGGAACGTGGATGGGTAATGTATATCGTTAGTCGCTGGCCACGCACCGATATTACACGCAGTGGTGCGCGGTCAGCGGCCGACAAAAATAGGGTCTAACCTATATCAACGATCAGCCGATGATTGTTGTCATCGGCTGATCGTTGCATTTATTACACGGAGCGATAATCGGCCGAATCAGGCCAATTCGGCCGAGTATCGTTCTGTGTAATAGTACCCTTAGACTCCAATCTGACTCATTGTTTTGAGTCGGCATGTGACCAATCCAGAATTCTGGTAAAAACTGCCGCTAGGTAATAAGGATCCGGAAGAGATAAGCCTCCCTGGCTCTTGGGTCGAATCATCCATGGACATCTTTTTGAGTCTACTAGAATTAGAATACAGCACTCTTGATGTGAATGGAAAAAGAGGGAAAGGCCTGGAGGCCATGGCTGGACAGAGATCATCTATCCCCAGCGGAGAGTCCTCTGGGATGGAAGGAATACACAAAGGTCCAGATATGGAAAGCCACATGTTTCCCCTATCCTCAGTAACGTCTACGGAGCCAGACTACATTTCCCTGGATCAGAAATTGTCTGTCATTGAAGACCTGTTCTGGACTGCTGGAGATAATCTGGAGAAGTGCCCCCCTACCTCAATGGTGGCCCTCTAGATTATTTCACCAATGCCAATGGACCCCTCTTCTTTTCGATTCCTTCCTACTAATAACCACTACTGAAGGGCTGATTTGGTTTTTAATGGAAAAAAAACAGTCTCTGATCTAGGGAACTGTTTTCTGTAAGGGTCTTAAGTGAAACTGAGCCCAAGCTACTGATGGAGCGTAAAGCTGTTACCTAGGACAGCCATGGCTACTCTGAGCAGGATCGCTTGGAGCAGAAATGTGGATATTTTGGGACTGGAGGGAGAAAAGACTTCTTGTCCATAAGAATACTTTCGTGTGGCTGGGGACCAGGTCAAAATCCAGCAGAGTGACTCTAGAAGGTGTGGGGTTTTTAGGAGGTGAGACCACAGTTGTTGCTAAAACAAGCATGTCGTCCAGATAAGGAACAAGTACAATCAGTTCCCCCTTCAGCTGCGCCATTACCTCCATCAGGTAGGAGACACCAAAGGAAGACACAAATGGCAAGTGTAGAATATGATTGTTGGATTGCACCAACGAGCAGAGGAAGTGTATAGGGGTGAGAGCATTATCACAGTCCTTTGTTCTCAGAGGGTATATCTGCCACCAGAGCCGGCTACTCACCCTCCCTATAAGGCTACGTTCACACAGAGCAAAAGGGGCGGATTACGCGAGGAAATATTTCCGCCTGAAATCAACTGACGCTGAATTCCGAGCAGAATATAAGCAGAATACAAGAAGAATCCCTGTGTATTCAGCTAGGAAAGTGTTCAGCTCGTAATCAGCTCTTGACAAATTCACTCGAGGAATCCGCGCTGAATCCGCATGCATTCAGCGCTGAAATTCAGCGAGTATTTGGTGAGTAAACTAGACTATACCAGAATATATACTAGAATCCTCCTCCCCCCCCCTTTGTTCCCCATTTCCGCGCTGAATTCAGCGCGTAATTTCCGCTTGTATTATGCTTGGATTCCGCGCTGAAACAGAAAATCAGAGCCCCATTGGTTTGTATAGGCTTCCGCTAGCGGAAGAATGAACATATTCATTCTTCTGGCGGAAAGCGGATTAGTTCAGTGCGGAAATTCCACTGTGTGAACTGCAGAGCAGAATTTCCATTCAAACACAATGGAAATTAGCTCTGCACCTATTTTAACGGCTGAAATTTCAGCGCCGATTCAGCGCAGAAATTCAGCTGCTTTTGCTCTGTGTGAACGAGCCCTAAGAGTTACAAGACCACTATAGTTAGTGGGCCTGCACACCAAACACCTGCTACCAGTTCCCCTTTCATGGGGTCAGTCTGTTCTTATATAGATTGAGTTCATTGATTTTTGTTCACGCTTAGGGTACAAACCCACTTGCCGGATGCGCAGAGATTCCCCTCGCTGCGTATTTGATACTCAAGACTCGCTGCGGATCCCGGCCCTATACTTTCAATGCGAGTTTGTTCGCAGCCCGCCCCGTTAACTCCCTGCCGGCTGGACACTATACATTACCGGGTCCGCGCTCCTGCTTGCTTCGGTGGTTCCAGGCACGTCCCGCCCGGCCAATTAGTGCGCTGCCCCGCCGCACCGCACTAATTGGCTGAGCGGGACATGCAGACACCGGGAGCCCCGAAACAAGCAGGAGCGGGGACCTGGTAATGTATAGTGTCCAGCCAGCAGGGGGGGTAACGAGTTTATCTGGCATTGAAAGTATAGGGCCGGGATCCGCAGCGAATCCTGCTGCAAATACGCAGCGAGGGGACTCGCTGCGGATCCGGCAAGAGCGTTTGTACCCTCAAGGGAATTTTTGCTTCACAGATGTGAACTGAGCAGAGGAGATGGACAGTGAGTATACTGGGGAGTTGTAGTACAGTTTAATTTTTTTTATTTTAAAAGTTTAAATAAAACAAAAAAAATAAAAGTCCAAATGTTCTTGTCTACGATGGGAGCGTCCTACAGGGGAGGGTGGGGAAGAACAACCAGAGAAGGTATCAGTGAGGCGGCGGTGTGAGCCCCATCTCATATATACACAGATAGCAGTCACCACTACTTATGTACAGACTCCCAGCTACAAACAAGGAGCCCCATCTAAGGAGGGTCACAGTCCTTGTATGAGGGCCCCTCACTCCTTCCTGCGCTTCTTGCCCTCATGGTCATGCTCCTTGGCCCGGCCGCTGTCAGAGGGGCGTTTGGAGCCACCATGCTGTTTGGCCTCTTCCAAGACTTTATCCAAACCGAACGGATCCTCCTCAAACTGCACCGGGCCCACTCTGCGCTGCTTACGGTCTGAGCCTGAAAAGTCCTTGTCTGGGACAAACCTGAGAAGATATGGGTAACAAGGTGTTAACAGAAGGGACCACATCACATCTCAGGTCTCCTGTGATGTCAGCGGCAATGAGCACCTGCTGCTACTTATCTCCTAGTAATACTCAGAGCTCTGAGAGCGTGTATGAAGGTCTCCCAGAACCCGAATCCTCTATCACGGGGTTACCTCACCTGTTGGTCTTCATCAATGTGTCTATGTCGGTTGTGTACATGTCCGAGTTCAGTGTTCTTGGGCCGGTAAATAGTCTGCGCCATCTCCTTGCTGCTTCTCCATGGCTGAGAATACACGTTATAGGTCTCGTCCTCACCCGCCTGCAAAACCGCTATCCAGACCCTGCAGAGACATCACAGATCAGCAACAAAGGCCAAAACGCGCCGCTGTCATCATTTTGTCCTAGGGTGACACCTGGAGTACCACACTGCTTCTATAGTACAGCAGCTGCCCTCATCACAGTCATCGCCCCCTATGGCCGACGCACGTACCCTGCTCTGGTTGAAGAGTCGCTGATCGTACTGGATCTCCCCAGAGGGCCCGCTGGCTCGGGATTCCTAGGGCGATCTGCTCACTGATGTCTCTGTCCTCGTTCCTCTGCAGCTTGGACCTGGCAGACAGTGAAGGGGTGAAAGGAGACAGTGGTGGATGCACAGCACCCCATGGAGTCAGGTGACAGGTAGTGCCAGCCTCACCTCTTATCGGGAGCTGCTCTGGACAGGTTGCGCTCATGCTGACGCTCTTTCCGTCTGTTGTCTCGAATTTCATCTCGCTCTCTGGCTTCTCCGTCCTCTGCAGACAGGATACACATTGTAAGAAATGTGGAGGACCCCGGCAGCCTGACCTCCACATCGTCCCAGTACTCACCACCCTTCTCGGCATGAGACTTGATCCCGGCTCTGCGCTCTCTTGCTATCTGTGCCAGCTCTCGCAGCTTCTCTTCCTTCTTCTCCTTTTCCTTCTGCGCCATCTTCCTCTCTACCTGGGCTCTCATCTCCACAGCTTCTCGGGCCTAGAAACACACAGCAGTGACTCCTCCTCAGTGACGGATCAAGGGCAAGGGATAGGGACCAGGGCCATGCAGGGGGGCTCACCTTCCTGTCTGCAATGTACAACGCCTCGGCCAGTTTGGCGAAATTCTCATTGATGTGGACAGTCTGCAGCCCTCGGCCGTCGGCTGCAAGCCTCTTGTCCAAGGGGATGGTGTAACCCTGCAGAGAGCAGCACAATGGTAACATGACACGCTGTAATACTAAATCTACGGTAATTTACTTGGGAGGGGGGGGGGGCGCACTGCTCACCTTAGCGTTCTTCCAGGTTGGATATACACGGGGAATCTTCATTCCTGCTGCTCCTTTACAGTCATCTGTAGAGAATGGACACAGCGTTATATACAGTGTATAAGGTCAAGGAGAGAGAAAAAAAACAAAAAAATAAAACCCTTATAAAAAAAATAAGATCAATGGGCTATAGTTGGGAGTTATTGGAGAAAGAAACAATGTGAGAAAATATCACTGAAAGAGTAGTAGATGCTGGGAACAAACTTCCAGCAGATGTGGTTGGTAAATCTACAATAACTGAATATGGGATAAAGATATCTTTCCTAAGGGTTTGTGCACACTATAGAATCCGTGCTCCCACTTGAAGTTCCGCCCGCCCCATAGGTTCAATTCTATGTGCAGGCAGATTCTGACATCCGCCCAAAGAATTGACATGTCATTGACTGAGAATAGAATGGAACCTATAGGACAGGCAAAACTGGCAGCGTGAGAGGGGCGAGCGGCGGAATCTGTTGGAAGTTATCTGGGCGGATTTCATAGTGTGCACATATCCAAAGATAATAATAGGGGAAATAATTTAAGGATGGACTAGCTCAGTCATGTCAAACTCTTTTTGGCCCGCCAGGCAATTCAGAGTTTTAATTACATCTGGCCCACCATGGCTACTATATAAGAGACTATGGGGGAGGGCTGGCTACTATATAAGAGACTATTGGGGAGGGCTGGCTACTATATAACATACTATGGGGGAGGGCTGGCTACTATATGAGAGACTATGGGGAGGGCTGGCTACTATACAAGAGACTATGGGGAGGGCTGGCTACTATATGAGAGACTATGGGGGAGGGCTGGCTACTATACAAGAGACTATGGGGGAGGGCTGGCTACTATACAAGAGACTATGGGGGAGGGATGACTACTATATAAGAGACTATGGGGGAGGGCTGGCTACTATACAAGAGACTATGGGGAGGGCTGGCTACTATATAACATAATATTGGGGAGGGCTGGCTACTATATAAAGACTATGGGGAGACTGGCTACTATATATGAGACTATGGGGAGGGCTGGCTACTATATAACAGACTATGGGGGAGGGCTGGCTACTATACAAGAGACTATGGGGAGGGCTGGCTACTATATAAGAGACTATGGGGGAGGGCTGGCTACTATATAAGAGACTATGGGGGAGGGCTGGCTACTATATAAAAGACTATGGGGGAGGGCTGGCTACTATATAAGAGACTATGGGGGAGGGCTGGCTACTATATAAGAGACTATGGGGAGGGCTGGCTACTATATAAGAGACTATGGGGGAGGGCTGGCTACTATATAAGAGACTAGGGGAGGGCTGGATACTATATAAGAGACTATGGGGAGGGCTGGCTACTATATAAGAGACTATGGGGAGGGCTGGCTACTATATAAGAGACTATGGGGGAGAGCTGGCTACTATATAAGAGACTATGGGGAGGGCTGGCTACTATATAAGAGACTATGGGGGAGAGCTGGCTACTATATAAGACTATGGGGAGGGCTGGCTACTATATAAGAGACTATGGGGAGGGCTGGCTACTATATAAAAGACTATGGGGGAGGGCTGGCTACTATATAAGAGACTATGGGGGAGGGCTGGCTACTATATAAGAGACTATGGGGGAGGGCTGGCTACTATATAAAAGACTATGGGGGAGGGCTGGCTACTATATAAAAGACTATGGGGGAGGGCTGGCTACTATATAACATACTATTGGGAGGGCTGGCTACTATACAAGAGACTATGGGGGAGGGCTGGCTACTATATAAGAGACTATGGGGGAGGGCTGGCTACTATATAAGAGACTATGGGGGGAGGGCTGGTTACTATATAAGAGACTATGGGGGAGGGCTGGCTACTATATAATAGACTATGGGGAGGGCTGGCTACTATATAAGAGACTATGGGGAGGGCTGGTTACTATAAGAGACTATGGGGGAGGGGCTGGGTATTATATAAGAGACTATGGGGAGGACTGAGTACTATTGGGCACTATGGGGGAGGGCTGGCTAATATGTCAGGCAATTTTGGTTGGATTGGCTACAACATGAGGCAATATTGGGGGGAGTGGCTATTAATGGGTTGGGGTTTAATCATATCATAGCAATTTATCATGTCATTTATCATAGTGCACAGTGCTGGAGATCACACCACTGACAGTGCCAGGAACACTGCATTTACGCTTCAATAATTATCATGGTTGGCCCGCGACTTTGTCCAATTTTTTAATTTTGGCCCACTGTGTATTTGAGTTTGACCCCCCCCTGGACTAGATGGACCGGGGGGCTTTATCTGCCGACAATCTTCTATGTAGGGTGGAAGCTGGACGCATGGACCCTCAGCCTGACTTCACACTTCACTGTGGACGAGATTTATCTGGCGGTTAAGGGGTCACCCTACAATCCAAGGGGGTGTCACACATACAGCCCTCTTTACCACCGCTGTGATTGGCTGATACACTGTGCTGAACCTACGAAGGAGATAAGCAGCCATCTGCAGCACCTAACACTGCCAGCAGAGGGCAACAGACAGAATGAGCTCTTACCTTCCTGCTGGGAGAATGCATCACAGGGGCCGGAGGGGATGGGGGTCCTCGGGGGATCTTCTTGTTAATCCTGAGAAAAGACACTAGCATTACAATCCTTCCCGATTCCCGCCATCATCCGCCTCCTCCCAATTCCCAGTGTCGATGGCCTCCCCCCTCCCGATTCCTGCAGTCGTCAGCCTCCCCCCCCCCCCCAGGACACTCACTTAAAGCGCGGGGGTTCCATGGGGTCTTTCTGCATCTCCACCATCCGGATGACCCGCTGCTTGGCCCCAGAGTTGAATGCGACACCCTGCTGAGATGGCGTATACCTGGGGAAAAGACAAGTTACTACGGTGTTATTAACCCACCTAACCCCATCCCCTTCCCCTTCCCCATGCACCACCAGGGACACTCACCGGATGTACTGTGCCGGGGCCAGCTTGTCCGCTGCCCGCACTGGCATGGCTGCCGCAATCTTCTGGGACACTGCCTTATCCAGGGCCTGACGAGTCTTCTCTGTCAACTGAAAGGTAAGAGGGAGAATGAAGGGTTGTACGGGAAAAGTGGTGCCCCCAGAGTCCAGGAAAAGTATTACAACACCCCCCGTACCTCCCGAACGGCCTCCTCATCCGGCCGCTGCAGATCCGGGTCATCCTCATCCAGCACCTCCTTAGGGATCAGATCAGTGTATTTACTGAATATGACCTGGAGGAAGAGAGTGAAGGGGTGAGAGGGGAGCCCCAAGGATGATGGGAGTGATGATACACTGTATGAGATAGGTGATTAGAGTGTCAGCTCCTGGGGTCAGGGAGAATGATGAGATGATAAGTAGAGTTTGCGTGGTGGGGGAGTTTCTTACCTTATCCTTGGACTGACCCTGGCGAGCGATGGCGTCATACTTGATCTTGCCCTCGGCATCCACCTGTACGGCCAGGGCGTTGGACATTCTCTTCTTCCTCCCCATCTCCAGGGGGTACTGAGCCACATGAATCTCCGGGAAGGCGCCTCCATCCCAAAAGTCCTGCACAGATCCCATAACAGTGTGAGATACAGGGACAGGATACTAAGTGGCCACCGCTACAAGCCCCCCCCCCCCCCCCCCCCCCCCCCCCCCCCCCCCCCCCCCCCCCCCCCCCCCCCCCGTCCCCCGTCCGCTCACCTCAAGAGTCCGGGGCACCCAGCCCTTCCGGTGCCCATAGGGAGGAGGTTCACGGCGTGAGGCCACCAGTGCAGTCTGGCGAGATTTCTGAGCACGGATCTTCTCCTCCGCCTCCAGCTGATCCTGGGAAAGCTGTGTGGGGGCCGGTAAGAAACTACCAGAGAGAAGCTGAGAATTACTGCCCCAAACCAGCATGGTGCCCCCGGGGTATATGCACCCACCGCCAGAGAGAGAGGGGGCTCCCCCACATACACCCACCGCCAGAGAGAGAGGGGCTCCCCCACATACACCCACCGCCAGAGAGAGAGGGGCTCCCCCACATACACCCACCGCCAGAGAGAGGGGGCTCCCCCACATACACCCACCGCCAGAGAGAGAGGGGCTACCCCACATACACCCACCGCCAGAGAGAGAGGGGGCTCCACATACACCCACCGCCAGAGAGAGAGGGGCTCCCCACATACACCCACCGCCAGAGAGGGGCTCCCCCACATACACCCACCGCCAGAGAGAGAGGGGCTCCCCCACATACACCCACCGCCAGAGAGAGAGGGGCTCCCCCACATACACCCACCGCCAGAGAGAGGGGGCTCCCCCACATACACCCACCGCCAGAGAGAGAGAGGGGGCTCCACATACACCCACCGCCAGAGAGAGAGGGGCTCCCCCACATACACCCACCGCCAGAGAGAGAGGGGCTCCCCCACATACACCCACCGCCAGAGAGAGAGGGGCTCCCCCACATACACCCACCGCCAGAGAGAGAGGGGCTCCCCCACATACACCCACCGCCAGAGAGAGAGGGGCTCCCCCACATACACCCACCGCCAGAGAGAGGGGGCTCCCCCACATACACCCACCGCCAGAGAGAGGGGGCTCCCCCACATACACCCACCGCCAGAGAGAGGGGGCTCCCCCACATACACCCACCGCCAGAGAGAGGGGGCTCCCCCACATACACCCACCGCCAGAGAGAGGGGGCTCCCCCACATACACCCACCACCAGAGAGAGAGAGGGGGCTCCCCCACATACACCCACCGCCAGAGAGAGGGGGCTCCCCCACATACACCCACCACCAGAGAGAGGGGGCTCCCCCACATACACCCACCACCAGAGAGAGGGGGCTCCCCCACATACACCCACCACCAGAGAGAGAGGGGGCTCCACATACACCCACCGCCAGAGAGAGGGGGCTCCCCCACATACACCCACCGCCAGAGAGAGGGGGCTCCCCCACATACACCCACCGCCAGAGAGAGAGGGGCTCCCCCACATACACCCACCACCAGAGAGAGGGGGCTCCCCCACATACACCCACCGCCAGAGAGAGGGGGCTCCCCCACATACACCCACCGCCAGAGAGAGAGGGGGCTCCCCCACATACACCCACCACCAGAGAGAGAGGGGGGGCTCCCCCACATACACCCACCGCCAGAGAGAGAGGGGGCTCCCCCACATACACCCACCGCCAGAGAGAGAGGGGGCTCCCCCACATACACCCACCGCCAGAGAGAGAGGGGGCTCCCACACATACACCCACCACCAGAGGGGGCTCCCCCACATACACCCACCGCCAGAGAGAGAGGGGGCTCCCACACATACACCCACCACCAGAGGGGGCTCCCCCACATACACCCACCGCCAGAGAGAGAGGGGGCTCCCCCACATACACCCACCACCAGAGAGAGAGGGGGCTCCCACATACACCCACCGCCAGAGAGAGAGGGGGCTCCCCCACATACACCCACCGCCAGAGAGAGAGGGGGCTCCCCCACATACACCCACCGCCAGAGAGAGAGGGGGCTCCCCCACATACACCCACCCCCACCGCCAGAGGGGGCTCCCCCACATACACCCACCGCCAGAGAGAGAGGGGGCCCCCACATACACCCACCGCCAGAGAGAGAGGGGCTCCCCCACATACACCCACCGCCAGAGAGAGAGAGGGGGCCCCCACATACACCCACCGCCAGAGAGAGAGGGGGCTCCCCCACATACACCCACCGCCAGAGAGAGAGGGGGCTCCCCCACATACACCCACCGCCAGAGAGAGAGGGGGCTCCCCCACATACACCCACCGCCAGAGAGAGAGGGGGCTCCCCCACATACACCCACCGCCAGAGAGAGAGGGGGCTCCCCCACATACACCCACCGCCAGAGAGAGAGGGGGCTCCCCCACATACACCCACCGCCAGAGAGAGAGGGGCTCCCCCACATACACCCACCACCAGAGAGAGAGGG
The DNA here is from genome assembly GCA_027789725.1 of Dendropsophus ebraccatus. NCBI lineage: Eukaryota > Metazoa > Chordata > Amphibia > Anura > Hylidae > Dendropsophus > Dendropsophus ebraccatus. Next base: position 1,644,383 of record JAQFWZ010000068.1, on the reverse strand, counting down.
GCTCCCCCACATACACCCACCGCCAGAGAGAGGGGGCCCCCACATACACCCACCGCCAGAGAGAGAGGGGGCTCCCCCACATACACCCACCGCCAGAGAGAGAGGGGCTCCCCCACATACACCCACCGCCAGAGGGGGCCCCCACATACACCCACCGCCAGAGAGAGAGGGGGCTCCCCCACATACACCCACCGCCAGAGAGAGAGGGGGCTCCCCCACATACACCCACCGCCAGAGGGGGCTCCCCCACATACACCCACCGCCAGAGAGAGGGGGCTCCCCCACATACACCCACCGCCAGAGAGAGAGGGGGCTCCACATACACCCACCGCCAGAGAGAGAGAGGGGCTCCCACATACACCCACCGCCAGAGAGAGAGGGGGCTCCCCCACATACACCCACCGCCAGAGAGAGAGAGGGCTCCCCCACATACACCCACCGCCAGAGAGAGAGAGGGGGCTCCCCCACATACACCCACCGCCAGAGAGAGGGGGCTCCCCCACATACACCCACCACCAGAGAGAGGGGGCTCCCCCACATACACCCACCACCAGAGAGAGGGGGCTCCCCCACATACACCCACCGCCAGAGAGAGAGGGGGCTCCCCCACATACACCCACCGCCAGAGGGGGCCCCCACATACACCCACCACCAGAGAGAGAGGGGGCTCCCCCACATACACCCACCGCCAGAGAGAGAGGGGGCTCCCCCACATACACCCACCACCAGAGAGAGAGGGGGCTCCCCCACATACACCCACCACCAGAGAGAGAGAGGGGGCCCCCACATACACCCACCACCAGAGGGGGCTCCCCCACATACACCCACCACCAGAGGGGGCTCCCCCACATACACCCACCACCAGAGGGGGCTCCCCCACATACACCCACCACCAGAGAGAGAGAGGGGGCTCCCCCACATACACCCACCGCCAGAGGGGGCTCCCCCACATACACCCACCGCCAGAGGGGGCTCCCCCACATACACCCACCACCAGAGGGGGCTCCCCCACATACACCCACCACCAGAGGGGGCTCCCCCACATACACCCGTAAGATGTACAATTGGGTCCCGGAGCCCCATATCTAACGTTCCGGTCTCCGCTCACCTCGCCAGCGCCATCTCCGCGTCCCGTTCTCAAAACCGGAAACAGCGTTTTGTAAAACCGGAAATAGAGTAAGGTCACATGACCAGCGCAGGACACTAGAGCGCTCCTAGTGGTAGACTATCGGTTCCTCCCCTCCTGTATGTATGCTGTATGGCTTGGACTACATGTCCCGGCGTGCACAGCGCCAATTAGACTGTGCCAAGTGCAGTGTGGGGGAATCGTGGAGCGGGTTGGGGCAGTAAGCTGCTGGCGGGTGTCACGTGCTCTGCCAGTGGTGGGCACCAGGTGTGGGCTTCCTGTAGTCGCCAGCTGATGCACCTGTTGTCTTGTCCTTGCAGGCTGGGGGGATGGTGAGTGGTGGCCTCCGGCTGGTCTCGCTGGTGGCTGCCGGTCTCAGCACCTCGGGGTTCCTCATCTATGGGGCGCGCTCCTGGGACCCCAATGACTTTGGATTAGTCCGGATTGGACGGGCGGTGGTGACGGTGAGGGCCGCGTTGTGTTCCCTGGGGGCCGTCATGTCGTGAGGCGACCTCCTGACTCTCCTTGTTTTTCTGTTTTGCAGACGGCGACTGTGACCTGCGATTACCTCACAACACTCCACAATGTGCCGCCGGCTACTCAGGACTATGACATCATCAAGTCACAGGTAGGGCCCCGCCCCCAGTAAGTGGCGCCCCCCGCAGGACCCCCCTGCTTGTGTCATCACCTGCTGCATCTTGTCCCCCCAGGTGCATGCCCGCTCCGCTCGCCGCCTACTGGACCTGTGCTGCGCCAATCGGGGCACATACATTAAAGTGGGGCAACACCTGGGAGCCTTGGAGTACCTACTGCCCCCCGAATACACCAGCACCCTGAGCGTCCTGCACAGCCGGGCCCCATCCACCCCGCTGCCGGAGGTGCTGCACGTCATCCGCCAGGAGCTGGGAACCGAGGTAAGGACACCCAGGGGTTAATGCCTGATCTCACCACTGGGCTGGGGGGGGGAGGGGGTGCTCATCGATGCCTGTGGGGTCTGAGCTTATTATGAGCTATAATTAATCAGCCACCCACAGATATGAAGAGGGCATCAGGACGGGGTCACCTGGAATTACCCCCCACCCCCAATAAAGTTATATCAAAGGAAGATTTATTACCTCTTGATCCACAAGTGCCAGGACTCAGGAACCGCTGACCTCAGATAAACCCTGTAGTGTCTGACAGCCGGGGGGGAGGCAAACACTGCTGTCACTGGGGGCACTTACCTGCACTTATCTATACTGGGGACACTTACCTATACTGAGGACAGTTACCTGTACCTCCCCCAGGCCTCGGAGCTGTTTGCACACTTTGAGGAGACCCCGTTGGGCGCAGCCTCTTTGGCGCAGGTTCATCGTGCAGTTCTCCAAGATGGTCGGAAGGTGGCTGTGAAGGTCCAGCACCCTAAAGTGAGGAAGCAGAGTGCCCGGGATATAGTGATCATGGAGGTAAGCCAAGGCTGACTCTTTCACACTGCTGGGACTTCATCTTGTTCTTGGCACAGGCGAATACCATTGACCTCTATATGGCAGATGTCTGGGCACCCATAGATCTTTATGTGACTTGTGTGTCATGTCTCTCTCTCTAGTTTCTCCTCCAGGTAGTGAAGAAGGTCTTCCCGCAGTTTGAGTTTATGTGGCTGGTAGAAGAGGCCAAAAAGAACCTTCCCAGAGAGCTGGACTTCCTGAATGAGGGCCGTAATGCTGAAAAGATGGCTAACATGGTGCGCAAATTCCCCTTCCTGAAGGTGAGTCAGTCCGGGGAATCATCCGTGTATATGAAATCATCAAAACACATAGCTGTAGCTGTGACAGTGCAGTGCTCTCCATCTCCAGCAGGTGTCAGTACTGAGCACATAGATGTAGCTGTGACTGTGCAGTGCTCTCCATCTCCAGCAGGTGTCAGTACTGAGCACATAGATGTAGCTGTGACAGTGCAGTGCTCTCCATCTCCAGCAGGTGTCAGTACTGAGCACATAGATGTAGCTGTGACAGTGCAGTGCTCTCCATCTCCAGCAGGGGTCAGTACTGAGCACATAGCTGTAGCTGTGACAGTGCAGTGCTCTCCATCTCCAGCAGGTGTCAGTACTGAGCACATAGATACAGCTGTGACAGTGCAGTGCTCTCCATCTCCAGCAGGTGTCAGTACTGAGCACATAGCTGTAGCTGTGACAGTGCAGTGCTCTCCATCTCCAGCAGGTGTCAGTACTGAGCACATAGATGTAGCTGTGACTGTGACAGTGCTCTCCATCTCCAGCAGGTGTCAGTACTGAGCACATAGATGTAGCTGTGACAGTGCAGTGCTCTCCATCTCCAGCAGGTGTCAGTACTGAGCACATAGATGTAGCTGTGACAGTGCTCTCCATCTCCAGCAGGTGTCAGTACTGAGCACATAGATGTAGCTGTGACAGTGCAGTGCTCTCCATCTCCAGCAGGTGTCAGTACTGAGCACATAGCTGTAGCTGTGACAGTGCAGTGCTCTCCATCTCCAGCAGGTGTCAGTACTGAGCACATAGATACAGCTGTGACAGTGCAGTGCTCTCCATCTCCAGCAGGTGTCAGTACTGAGCACATAGATGTAGCTGTGACAGTGCAGTGCTCTCCATCTCCAGCAGGTGTCAGTACTGAGCACATAGCTGTAGCTGTGACAGTGCAGTGCTCTCCATCTCCAGCAGGTGTCAGTGTTGAGCACATAGATGTTGCTGTGACAGTGCAGTGCTCTCCATCTCCAGCAGGTGTCAGTACTGAGCACATAGATACAGCTGTGACAGTGCAGTGCTCTCCATCTCCAGCAGGGGTCAGTACTGAGCACATAGCTGTAGCTGTGACAGTGCAGTGCTCTCCATCTCCAGCAGGTGTCAGTACTGAGCACATAGATACAGCTGTGACAGTGCAGTGCTCTCCATCTCCAGCAGGTGTCAGTACTGAGCACATAGCTGTAGCTGTGACAGTGCAGTGCTCTCCATCTCCAGCAGGTGTCAGTACTGAGCACATAGCTGTAGCTGTGACAGTGCAGTGCTCTCCATCTCCAGCAGGTGTCAGTACTGAGCACATAGATACAGCTGTGACAGTGCAGTGCTCTCCATCTCCAGCAGGTGTCAGTACTGAGCACATAGATGTAGCTGTGACAGTGCTCTCCATCTCCAGCAGGTGTCAGTACTGAGCACATAGATGTAGCTGTGACAGTGCAGTGCTCTCCATCTCCAGCAGGTGTCAGTACTGAGCACATAGATGTAGCTGTGACAGTGCAGTGCTCTCCATCTCCAGCAGGTGTCAGTACTGAGCACATAGATACAGCTGTGACAGTGCAGTGCTCTCCATCTCCAGCAGGGGTCAGTACTGAGCACATAGATGTTGCTGTGACAGTGCAGTGCTCTCCATCTCCAGCAGGTGTCAGTACTGAGCACATAGCTGTAGCTGTGACAGTGCAGTGCTCTCCATCTCCAGCAGGTGTCAGTACTGAGCACATAGATACAGCTGTGACAGTGCAGTGCTCTCCATCTCCAGCAGGTGTCAGTACTGAGCACATAGATGTAGCTGTGACAGTGCAGTGCTCTCCATCTCCAGCAGGTGTCAGTACTGAGCACATAGCTGTAGCTGTGACAGTGCAGTGCTCTCCATCTCCAGCAGGTGTCAGTACTGAGCACATAGATACAGCTGTGACAGTGCAGTGCTCTCCATCTCCAGCAGGTGTCAGTACTGAGCACATAGATACAGCTGTGACAGTGCAGTGCTCTCCATCTCCAGCAGGTGTCAGTACTGAGCACATAGATACAGCTGTGACAGTGCAGTGCTCTCCATCTCCAGCAGGTGTCAGTACTGAGCACATAGATGTAGCTGTGACTGTGCAGTGCTCTCCATCTCCAGCAGGTGTCAGTACTGAGCACATAGATGTAGCTGTGACAGTGCAGTGCTCTCCATCTCCAGCAGGTGTCAGTACTGAGCACATAGATGTAGCTGTGACAGTGCAGTGCTCTCCATCTCCAGCAGGGGTCAGTACTGAGCACATAGCTGTAGCTGTGACAGTGCAGTGCTCTCCATCTCCAGCAGGTGTCAGTACTGAGCACATAGATACAGCTGTGACAGTGCAGTGCTCTCCATCTCCAGCAGGTGTCAGTACTGAGCACATAGCTGTAGCTGTGACAGTGCAGTGCTCTCCATCTCCAGCAGGTGTCAGTACTGAGCACATAGATGTAGCTGTGACTGTGACAGTGCTCTCCATCTCCAGCAGGTGTCAGTACTGAGCACATAGATGTAGCTGTGACAGTGCAGTGCTCTCCATCTCCAGCAGGTGTCAGTACTGAGCACATAGCTGTAGCTGTGACAGTGCAGTGCTCTCCATCTCCAGCAGGTGTCAGTACTGAGCACATAGATGTAGCTGTGACAGTGCTCTCCATCTCCAGCAGGTGTCAGTACTGAGCACATAGATGTAGCTGTGACAGTGCAGTGCTCTCCATCTCCAGCAGGTGTCAGTACTGAGCACATAGCTGTAGCTGTGACAGTGCAGTGCTCTCCATCTCCAGCAGGTGTCAGTACTGAGCACATAGATACAGCTGTGACAGTGCAGTGCTCTCCATCTCCAGCAGGTGTCAGTACTGAGCACATAGATGTAGCTGTGACAGTGCAGTGCTCTCCATCTCCAGCAGGTGTCAGTACTGAGCACATAGCTGTAGCTGTGACAGTGCAGTGCTCTCCATCTCCAGCAGGTGTCAGTGTTGAGCACATAGATGTTGCTGTGACAGTGCAGTGCTCTCCATCTCCAGCAGGTGTCAGTACTGAGCACATAGATACAGCTGTGACAGTGCAGTGCTCTCCATCTCCAGCAGGGGTCAGTACTGAGCACATAGCTGTAGCTGTGACAGTGCAGTGCTCTCCATCTCCAGCAGGTGTCAGTACTGAGCACATAGATACAGCTGTGACAGTGCAGTGCTCTCCATCTCCAGCAGGTGTCAGTACTGAGCACATAGCTGTAGCTGTGACAGTGCAGTGCTCTCCATCTCCAGCAGGTGTCAGTACTGAGCACATAGCTGTAGCTGTGACAGTGCAGTGCTCTCCATCTCCAGCAGGTGTCAGTACTGAGCACATAGATACAGCTGTGACAGTGCAGTGCTCTCCATCTCCAGCAGGTGTCAGTACTGAGCACATAGATGTAGCTGTGACAGTGCTCTCCATCTCCAGCAGGTGTCAGTACTGAGCACATAGATGTAGCTGTGACAGTGCAGTGCTCTCCATCTCCAGCAGGTGTCAGTACTGAGCACATAGATGTAGCTGTGACAGTGCAGTGCTCTCCATCTCCAGCAGGTGTCAGTACTGAGCACATAGATACAGCTGTGACAGTGCAGTGCTCTCCATCTCCAGCAGGGGTCAGTACTGAGCACATAGATGTTGCTGTGACAGTGCAGTGCTCTCCATCTCCAGCAGGTGTCAGTACTGAGCACATAGCTGTAGCTGTGACAGTGCAGTGCTCTCCATCTCCAGCAGGTGTCAGTACTGAGCACATAGATACAGCTGTGACAGTGCAGTGCTCTCCATCTCCAGCAGGTGTCAGTACTGAGCACATAGATGTAGCTGTGACAGTGCAGTGCTCTCCATCTCCAGCAGGTGTCAGTACTGAGCACATAGCTGTAGCTGTGACAGTGCAGTGCTCTCCATCTCCAGCAGGTGTCAGTACTGAGCACATAGATACAGCTGTGACAGTGCAGTGCTCTCCATCTCCAGCAGGTGTCAGTACTGAGCACATAGATGTAGCTGTGACAGTGCAGTGCTCTCCATCTCCAGCAGGTGTCAGTACTGAGCACATAGATACAGCTGTGACAGTGCAGTGCTCTCCATCTCCAGCAGGTGTCAGTACTGAGCACATAGATACAGCTGTGACAGTGCAGTGCTCTCCATTTCCAGCAGGTGTCAGTACTGAGCACATAGATGTAGCTGTGACAGTGCAGTGCTCTCCATCTCCAGCAGGTGTCAGTACTGAGCACATAGATGTAGCTGTGACAGTGCAGTGCTCTCCATCTCCAGCAGGTGTCAGTACTGAGCACATAGATACAGCTGTGACAGTGCAGTGCTCTCCATCTCCAGCAGGTGTCAGTACTGAGCACATAGATGTAGCTGTGACAGTGCAGTGCTCTCCATCTCCAGCAGGTGTCAGTACTGAGCACATAGATGTAGCTGTGACAGTGCAGTGCTCTCCATCTCCAGCAGGTGTCAGTACTGAGCACATAGATGTAGCTGTGACACAGTGCAGTGCTCTCCATCTCCAGCAGGTGTCAGTACTGAGCACATAGATGTAGCTGTGACTGTGCAGTGCTCTCCATCTCCAGCAGGGGTCAGTACTGAGCACATAGATGTTGCTGTGACAGTGCAGTGCTCTCCATCTCCAGCAGGTGTCAGTACTGAGCACATAGATACAGCTGTGACAGTGCAGTGCTCTCCATCTCCAGCAGGGGTCAGTACTGAGCACATAGCTGTAGCTGTGACAGTGCAGTGCTCTCCATCTCCAGCAGGTGTCAGTACTGAGCACATAGATACAGCTGTGACAGTGCAGTGCTCTCCATCTCCAGCAGGTGTCAGTACTGAGCACATAGATGTTGCTGTGACAGTGCAGTGCTCTCCATCTCCAGCAGGTGTCAGTACTGAGCACATAGCTGTAGCTGTGACAGTGCAGTGCTCTCCATCTCCAGCAGGTGTCAGTACTGAGCACATAGATACAGCTGTGACAGTGCAGTGCTCTCCATCTCCAGCAGGTGTCAGTACTGAGCACATAGCTGTAGCTGTGACAGTGCTCTCCATCTCCAGCAGGTGTCAGTACTGAGCACATAGATGTAGCTGTGACAGTGCAGTTTTCTCCATCTCCAGCAGGTGTCACCTGTCCTGCACTGTGGCCCTCAGTCCTGTACACGTGTGTGTGTGTGTGTCCATTGTCTTGGCCTCCACCACAGTCCTTACACATCACTGCTGACTGTTTCCATGTTTCAGATCCCTAGAATCCACTGGGAGTTGAGCACGGAGCGGGTGCTGGTGATGGAGTATGTGGAGGGGGGGCAGGCCAATGACCGCCATTATATGGAGGCTAACCACATTGATGTGAATCAGGTGAGGACCCTGCGCTTCATGAAGGGTTAATGAGAGAGTGCGGTAAGTGTCGGGGGGGGGGGGGGGTCCTGTGTCACCACGCCCCTCCCCACCCAGTGTCTGTCACCACCAAGCTGTAATTACAATGTGATGGCGCTAATATATAGTTACAGCAACCCCCCCCCCACTGAGAGGGAGTCTCCAGCTTCTTATCATCTGCATAAAGTTCATAGAGGAGCTGACACTGCACCAGCACCGCAGCTCTGTAATCTCCCCGATGTCAGCTGCAGAAATGGCCAAAACTCGGGGCTGTGACTACCTCTCTATATACAGGGGCGGGGCTGTGACTACCTCTCTATTAAGGATATACAGGGGGCGGGGCTGTGACTACCTCTCTATACACATGATATACAGGGTGCGGGGCTGTTACTACCTCTATATACACATGATATACAGGGGGCGGGGCCGTGACTACCTCTCTATACACAGGATATACAGGGGGCGGGGCTGTGACTACCTCTCTATATACAGGGGGCGGGGCTGTGACTACCTCTATACACATGATATACAGGGGGCGGGGCCGTGACTACCTCTCTATACACAGGATATACAGGGGGCGGGGCTGTGACTACCTCTCTATATACAGGGGGCGGGGCTGTGACTACCTCTCTATACATATGATATACAGGGGGCGGGGCTGTGACTACCTCTCTATACATATGATATACAGGAGGCGGGGCCGTGACTACCTCTCTATACACATGATATACAGGGGGCGGCTGTGACTTCCTCACTATACACATGATATACAGGGGGCGGGGCTGTGACTACCTCTCTATATACAGGGGCGGGGCTGTGACTACCTCTCTATAAAGGATATACAGGGGGCGGGGCTGTGACTACCTCATACACAGGACATACAGGGGGCGGGGCTGTGACTCCCTCTCTATACACAGAAATATACAGGGGGCGGGGCTGTGACTACCTAATTATACACAGGATATACAGGGGGCGGGGCTGTGACTACCTCTCTATACACAGGATATAAGGCTGGTAGGAGATGACTAGCTGTTGCTGAGCCTTGTAGTCCTCTCTCTCGCAGGTCTCTCAGGCTCTGGGGAAGCTGTACAGTGAGATGATCTTCGTCCATGGCTTTGTACACTGTGACCCCCATCCTGGGAATGTTCTGGTCCGGCAGACAGGGGGCAGCGGGGGACCACAAATCATTTTGCTGGATCATGGACTGTACCAGGTGCGGTAGCAGGGCGGGTGGGTCCGTTCCTCTCCCCCCCCACCCCCCCCCATGTGCTCATTCATACCTGACTGGTCTTCTCTCTACAGGAGCTGACTGACAGCTTCCGCCTCAACTACTGTCAGCTGTGGCAGGCGCTGATCGCTGCCGATATGGAGGGGGTCCGCACCTACAGCCAGCATTTGGGGGCTGGGGATTTGTACCCCCTGTTTGCCTGTATGCTGACCGCCCGTTCATGGGACTCGGTAAACCGCGGCATTGATCGGGGTCCTGTGAGCGCCGACGAGGTGAGGAGCGAGACGTGAGGGGCGCCCCCTATAGGAGACACTGAGGTATACACCCTGTAACATACAGCCATGGTGAGGGGCGCCCCCTATAGGAGACACTGAGGTATACACCCTGTAACATACAGCCATGGTGAGGGGCGCCCCCTATAGGAGACACTGAGGTATACACCCTGTAACATACAGCCATGGGAACGAGACGTGAGGGGCGCCCCCTATAGGAGACACTGAGGTATACACCCTGTAACATACAGCCATGGTGAGGGGCGCCCCCTATAGGAGACACTGAGGTATACACCCTGTAACATACAGCCATGGGAACGAGACGTGAGGGGCGCCCCCTATAGGAGACACTGAGGTATACACCCTGTAACATACAGCCATGGTGAGGGGCGCCCCCTATAGGAGACACTGAGGTATACACCCTGTAACATACAGCCATGGTGAGGGGCGCCCCCTATAGGAGACACTGAGGTATACACCCTGTAACATACAGCGATGGTGAGGGGCGCCCCCTATAGGAGACACTGAGGTATACACCCTGTAACATACAGCCATGGTGAGGGGCGCCCCCTATAGGAGACACTGAGGTATACACCCTGTAACATACAGCCATGGTGAGGGGCGCCCCCTATAGGAGACACTGAGGTATACACCCTGTAACATACAGCGATGGTGAGGGGCGCCCCCTATAGGAGACACTGAGGTATACACCCTGTAACATACAGCCATGGTGAGGGGCGCCCCCTATAGGAGACACTCAGCTATACACCCTGTAACATACAGCGATGGTGAGGGGCGCCCCCTATAGGAGACACTGAGGTATACACCCTGTAACATACAGCCATGGTGAGGGGCGCCCCCTATAGGAGACACTGAGGTATACACCCTGTAACATACAGCCATGGTGAGGGGCGCCTCCTATAGGAGACACTGAGGTATACACCCTGTAACATACAGCCATGGTGAGGGGCGCCTCCTATAGGAGACACTGAGGTATACACCCTGTAACATACAGCGATGGTGAGGGGCGCCCCCTATAGGAGACACTGAGGTATACACCCTGTAACATACAGCCATGGTGAGGGGCGCCCCCTATAGGAGACACTGAGGTATACACCCTGTAACATACAGCCATGGTGAGGGGCGCCCCCTATAGGAGACACTGAGGTATACACCCTGTACCATACAGCCATGGTGAGGGGCGCCCCCTATAGGAGACACTGAGGTATACACCCTGTAACATACAGCCATGGTGAGGGGCGCCCCCTATAGGAGACACTGAGGTATACACCCTGTACCATACAGCCATGGTGAGGGGCGCCCCCTATAGGAGACACTGAGGTATACACCCTGTAACATACAGCCATGGTGAGGGGCGCCCCCTATAGGAGACACTGAGGTATACACCCTGTAACATACAGCCATGGTGAGGGGCGCCCCCTATAGGAGACACTGAGGTATACACCCTGTAACATACAGCCATGGTGAGGGGCGCCCCCTATAGGAGACAGTCAGCTATACACCCTGTAACATACAGCCATGGTGAGGGGCGCCCCCTATAGGAGACACTCAGCTATACACCCTGTAACATACAGCCATGGTGAGGGGCGCCCCCTATAGGAGACACTGAGGTATACACCCTGTAACATACAGCCATGGTGAGGGGCGCCCCCTATAGGAGACACTGAGGTATACACCCTGTACCATACAGCCATGGTGAGGGGCGCCCCCTGTAGGAGACACTGAGGTATACACCCTGTAACATACAGCCATGGTGAGGGGCGCCCCCTATAGGAGACAGTCAGCTATACACCCTGTAACATACAGCCATGGTGAGGGGCGCTCCCTATAGGAGACACTGAGGTATACACCCTGTAACATACAGCCATGGTGAGGGGTGCCCCCTATAGGAGACACTGAGGTATACACCCTGTACCATACAGCCATGGTGAGGGGCGCCCCCTATAGGAGACACTGAGGTATACACCCTGTAACATACAGCCATGGTGAGGGGCGCCCCCTATAGGAGACACTGAGGTATACACCCTGTACCATACAGCCATGGTGAGGGGCGCCCCCTATAGGAGACACTGAGGTATACACCCTGTAACATACAGCCATGGTGAGGGGCGCCCCCTATAGGAGACACTGAGGTATACACCCTGTAACATACAGCCATGGTGAGGGGCGCCCCCTATAGGAGACACTCAGCTATACACCCTGTAACATACAGCGATGGTGAGGGGCGCTCCCTATAGGAGACACTGAGGTATACACCCTGTAACATACAGCCATGGTGAGGGGCGCCCCCTATAGGAGACACTGAGGTATACACCCTGTAACATACAGCCATGGTGAGGGGCGCCCCCTATAGGAGACACTGAGGTATACACCCTGTAACATACAGCCATGGTGAGGGGCGCCCCCTATAGGAGACACTGAGGTATACACCCTGTAACATACAGCCATGGTGAGGGGCGCCCCCTATAGGAGACACTCAGCTATACACCCTGTAACATACAGCGATGGTGAGGGGCGCTCCCTATAGGAGACACTGAGGTATACACCCTGTAACATACAGCCATGGTGAGGGGCGCCCCCTATAGGAGACACTCAGCTATACACCCTGTAACATACAGCGATGGTGAGGGGCGCCCCCTATAGGAGACACTGAGGTATACACCCTGTAACATACAGCCATGGTGAGGGGCGCCCCCTATAGGAGACACTGAGGTATACACCCTGTACCATACAGCCATGGTGAGGGGCGCCCCCTATAGGAGACACTGAGGTATACACCCTGTAACATACAGCCATGGTGAGGGGCGCCTCCTATAGGAGACTCTGAGGTATACACCCTGTAACATACAGCCAAGTGAGGGGCGCCCCCTATAGGAGACACTGAGGTATACACCCTGTAACATACAGCCATGGTGAGGGGCGCCCCCTATAGGAGAAACTGAGGTATACACCCTGTAACATACAGCCATGGTGAGGGGCGCTCCCTATAGGAGACACTGAGGTATACACCCTGTAACATACAGCCATGGTGAGGGGCGCTCCCTATAGGAGACACTGAGGTATACACCCTGTACCATACAGCCATGGTGAGGGGCGCCCCCTATAGGAGACACTGAGGTATACACCCTGTAACATACAGCCATGGTGAGGGGCGCCCCCTATAGGAGACACTGAGGTATACACCCTGTAACATACAGCCATGGTGAGGGGCGCTCCCTATAGGAGACACTGAGGTATACACCCTGTAACATACAGCCATGGTGAGGGGCGCCTCCTATAGGAGACACTGAGGTATACACCCTGTAACATACAGCCATGGTGAGGGGCGCCTCCTATAGGAGACACTGAGGTATACACCCTGTACCATACAGCCATGGTGAGGGGCGCCTCCTATAGGAGACACTGAGGTATACACCCTGTAACATACAGCCATGGTGAGGGGCGCCTCCTATAGGAGACACTGAGGTATACACCCTGTAACATACAGCCATGGTGAGGGGCGCCCCCTATAGGAGACACTGAGGTATACACCCTGTAACATACAGCCATGGTGAGGGGCGCCCCCTATAGGAGACACTGAGGTATACACCCTGTACCATACAGCCATGGTGAGGGGCGCCCCCTATAGGAGACACTGAGGTATACACCCTGTACCATACAGCCATGGTGAGGGGCGCCCCCTATAGGAGACACTGAGGTATACACCCTGTACCATACAGCCATGGTGAGGGGCGCCCCCTATAGGAGACACTGAGGTATACACCCTGTACCATACAGCCATGGTGAGGGGCGCCCCCTATAGGAGACACTGAGGTATACACCCTGTAACATACAGCCATGGTGAGGGGCGCCCCCTATAGGAGACACTGAGGTATACACCCTGTAACATACAGCCATGGTGAGGGGCGCCCCCTATAGGAGACACTGAGGTATACACCCTGTAACATACAGCCATGGTGAGGGGCGCCCCCTATAGGAGACACTGAGGTATACACCCTGTAACATACAGCCATGGTGAGGGGCGCCCCCTATAGGAGACACTCAGCTATACACCCTGTAACATACAGCCATGGTGAGGGGCGCCCCCTATAGGAGACACTGAGGTATACACCCTGTAACATACAGCCATGGTGAGGGGCGCCCCCTATAGGAGACACTCAGCTATACACCCTGTAACATACAGCCATGGTGAGGGGCGCCCCCTATAGGAGACACTGAGGTATACACCCTGTAACATACAGCCATGGTGAGGGGCGCCCCCTATAGGAGACACTGAGGTATACACCCTGTAACATACAGCCATGGTGAGGGGCGCCCCCTATAGGAGACACTCAGCTATACACCCTGTAACATACAGCCATGGTGAGGGGCGCCCCCTATAGGAGACACTGAGGTATACACCCTGTACCATACAGCCATGGTGAGGGGCGCCCCCTATAGGAGACACTGAGGTATACACCCTGTAACATACAGCCATGGTGAGGGGCGCCCCCTATAGGAGACACTGAGGTATACACCCTGTACCATACAGCCATGGTGAGGGGCGCCCCCTATAGGAGACACTGAGGTATACACCCTGTAACATACAGCCATGGTGAGGGGCGCCCCCTATAGGAGACACTGAGGTATACACCCTGTAACATACAGCCATGGTGAGGGGCGCCCCCTATAGGAGACACTCAGCTATACACCCTGTAACATACAGCCATGGTGAGGGGCGCCCCCTATAGGAGACACTGAGGTATACACCCAGTAACATACAGCCATGGTGAGGGGCGCCCCCTATAGGAGACACTGAGGTATACACCCTGTACCATACAGCCATGGTGAGGGGCGCCCCCTATAGGAGACACTGAGGTATACACCCTGTAACATACAGCCATGGTGAGGGGCGCCCCCTATAGGAGACACTGAGGTATACACCCTGTAACATACAGCCATGGTGAGGGGCGCTCCCTATAGGAGACACTGAGGTATAAACCCTGTAACATACAGCCAAGGTGAGGGGCGCCTCCTATAGGAGACACTGAGGTATACACCCTGTAACATACAGCCATGGTGAGGGGCGCCCCCTATAGGAGACACTGAGGTATACACCCTGTAACATACAGCCATGGTGAGGGGCACCCCCTATAGGAGACACTGAGGTATACACCCTGTAACATACAGCCATGGTGAGGGGCGCCCCCTATAGGAGACACTGAGGTATACACCCTGTAACATACAGCCATGGTGAGGGGCGCCCCCTATAGGAGACACTGAGGTATACACCCTGTAACATACAGCCAAGTGAGGGGCGCCCCCTATAGGAGACACTGAGGTATACACCCTGTAACATACAGCCATGGTGAGGGGCGCCCCCTATAGGAGACACTCAGCTATACACCCTGTACCATACAGCCATGGTGAGGGGCGCCCCCTATAGGAGACACTGAGGTATACACCCTGTAACATACAGCCATGGTGAGGGGCGCCCCCTATAGGAGACACTGAGGTATACACCCTGTACCATACAGCCATGGTGAGGGGCGCCCCCTATAGGAGACACTGAGGTATACACCCTGTAACATACAGCCATGGTGAGGGGCGCCCCCTATAGGAGACACTGAGGTATACACCCTGTAACATACAGCCAAGTGAGGGGCGCCCCCTATAGGAGACACTGAGGTATACACCCTGTACCATACAGCCATGGTGAGGGGCGCCCCCTATAGAAGACACTGAGGTATACACCCTGTAACATACAGCCATGGTGAGGGGCGCCCCCTATAGGAGACACTCAGCTATACACCCTGTAACATACAGCCATGGTGAGGGGCGCCCCCTATAGGAGACACTGAGGTATACACCCTGTACCATACAGCCATGGTGAGGGGCGCCCCCTATAGGAGACACTGAGGTATACACCCTGTAACATACAGCCATGGTGAGGGGCGCCCCCTATAGGAGACACTGAGGTATACACCCTGTAACATACAGCCATGGTGAGGGGCGCCCCCTATAGGAGACACTGAGGTATACACCCTGTAACATACAGCCATGGTGAGGGGCGCCCCCTATAGGAGACACTGAGGTATACACCCTGTAACATACAGCCAAGTGAGGGGCGCCCCCTATAGGAGACACTGAGGTATACACCCTGTAACATACAGCCATGGTGAGGGGCGCCCCCTATAGGAGACACTGAGGTATACACCCTGTAACATACAGCCATGGTGAGGGGCGCCCCCTATAGGAGACACTCAGCTATACACCCTGTAACATACAGCGATGGTGAGGGGCGCCCCCTATAGGAGACACTGAGGTATACACCCTGTAACATACAGCCATGGTGAGGGGCGCCCCCTATAGGAGACACTGAGGTATACACCCTGTAACATACAGCGATGGTGAGGGGCGCCCCCTATAGGAGACACTGAGGTATACACCCTGTAACATACAGCCATGGTGAGGGGCGCCCCCTATAGGAGACACTCAGCTATACACCCTGTAACATACAGCGATGGTGAGGGGCGCCCCCTATAGGAGACACTCAGTTATATATGCCGCTGCTGGCGTACAGGGTGAGGCGTCTCCGGCGTGCAGGCACGTTGTCATCCTCTGTGATCTGGCTGTCACATACATGGCTGTCTGCAGCTGCTCAGAGCGCTCCGCTCCCGATAACATGTAATTAGTTGTGTCTGTAATTAGCTCCTGTTCTGTGTGGGACACGCGTGTTTAACCAGAAAACGCAGAGCTGTAACCCTTCATGGTCAGGAATCCTGGAGTCAGGGGTGTGAGGACGTATACACAGAGCTGATATATGATATACTCCTCACCTGTCCTGTCATATACTCCTCACCTGTCCAGTCATATACACCTCACCTGTCCAGTCATATACTCCTCACCTGTCCTGTTATATACTCCTCACCTGTCCTGTCATATACTCCTCACCTGTCCAGTCATATACACCTCGCTTATCCTATCATATACACCTCACCTGTCCTCTCATATATACCTTAACTGTCGTCTTATATACTCCTCACCTGTCCCGTCATATACTCCTCACCTGTCCCGTCACATAAACCTCACCTGTCCAGTCATATACTCCTCACCTGTCCTGTCATATACACCTCACCTGTCCTGTTATATACTCCTCACCTGTCCTGTTATATACTCCTCACCTGTCTCTTCATATACTCCTTACCTGTCCCGTCATATACTCCTCACCTGTCTCTCATGTTTTGACCTTTCTCTTGTTGGATCTGACAGTCTCGCCCTCTTTAGGCGCAGGAGATCCGCAGTAATGCCGCTGCGTACCTTCCTCAGATCAGTCAGCTCCTCGCCAGTGTCCCACGTCAGATGCTTCTGCTGCTGAAAACCAACGACCTCCTACGCGGGATTGAGACGGCGCTTCACACCAGTGCGAGTGCCAGCTCATTCCTCAGCATGTCTCGCTGCTGTGTCCGGGCAGTTGCCAGGTGAGGCTGCAGACCACCGAGTGGCCACACAGTTTATTTAACCACCTGAATCCTGTAACCCTATGATGTATATAGTGGGGTCAGGGATGGGTATGATGTTTGGGGTGGGGTCAGGGATGGGTATGATGTTTGGGGGTGGGGTCAGGGATGGGTATGATGTATGGGGGTGGGGTCAGGGATGGGTAGGATGTATGGGGGTGGGGTCAGGGATGGGTAGGATGGATGGGGGTGGGGTCAGGGATGGGTAGGATGGATGGGGGTGGGGTCGGATGGGTAGGATGGATGGGGGTGGGGTCAGGGATGGGTAGGATGGATGGGGGTGGGGTCAGGGATGGGTAGGATGGATGGGAGGTGGGGTCAGGGATGGGTAGGATGTGTGCGGGGTCAGGGATGGGTATGATGGATGGGGGTGGGGTCAGGGATGGATATGATGTATGGGGGAGGGGTCAGTGATAGGTAGGATGTATGGGGGTGGGGTCAGGGGTGGGTAGGATGTATGTGGAGTCAGTGATGGGTATGATGTATGGGGGTGGGGTCAGGGATGGGTAGGATGTATGGGGGTGGGGTCAGTGATGGGTATGATGTATGGTGGTGGAGTCAGGGATGGGTAGGATGTATGGGGGTGGGGTCAGGGATGGGTAGGATGTATGGGGGTGGGGTCAGGGATGGGTAGGATGGATGGGGGTGGGGTCAGGGATGGGTAGGATGGATGGGGGGTGGGGTCAGGGATGGGTAGGATGTGTGCGGGGTCAGGGATGGGTATGATGTATGGGGATGAGGTCAGTGATGGGTAGGATGTATGGGGGTGGGGTCAGGGATGGGTAGGATGGATGGGGGTGGGGTCAGGGATGGGTAGGATGGATGGGGGGTGGGGTCAGGGATGGGTAGGATGTATGGGGGGTCAGGGATGGGTATGACGTACATTCCTCAGGTCACATGATCCTTACCCTTTCTCTGCAGACATCGCAGGATGACGGCCTCCTCCCTGTGGTCTTGCGCTCACATCTCCATCTCAGAGTGGCTATGTCTGGGCCAGCTGCAGCTCTGTGAGCTCTTTCTGGGGGCGCAGTCCTCCTGGCTGGGACGCTGGCTGACTGGACTATTGCGCTGGATATCCCACTCTCTGTATTGACTGCACCCCGGCCCTCTCTCCTGGGGACCACTAAGAGTTCTCTACAGAAGATTTGGTTTCATTATAGGAATCCTTCTGCTGACCCCCGTCTAGTAGCATGGGTCCTCCTGTAGTCATCTGCTCACCCTCCTATAGAGTTGTCTATAAGACTGAAAGCTGGGGACTATGAAAGCTGCCATGTTCCTGGAGCCATTTTATAACTATCTAAAATGTGTGGATGTTTTCTTTTTTTTTTTTTGAATCAGATCGTTTTTACTTAAAGTCATAAAAAACTTTGTTTTTTCCTTTTTTGAAAATACAAACAATCTAGACAAAAAACAAAAAGAAAGAAAACAAGAAATGTGTGAGAATTGTACACAGAGGCAATGACCGACGATAAAACGTACAGACCTGCCCGTATTGCCATTCGCTTACCATTGCTCATTTGTAGTTAAGGGCTCGTTCCCACTGAGCAAAAGCAGCTGAATTTCTGCGCTGAATCAGCGCTGAAATTTCAGCTGTTAAAATAGGTGCAGAGCTAATTTCTATTGTGTTGAATGGAAATTCTGCTCTGCAGTTCACACAGTGGAATTTCCGCACTGAACTAATCCGCTTTCCGCCAGAAGAATGAACATGTTCATTCTTCCGCTAGCGGAAGCCTATACAAATCAATGGGGCTCTGATTTTCTGTTTCAGCGCGGATTCAGCGCGGAATACAAGCGTAATACAAGCGGAAATTACTCGCTGAATCAGCGCGGAAATGGGGAAAAGGGGGGGGAGGAGGATTCTAGTATATGTTCTGGTATAGTCTAGTTTACTCACCAAATACTCGCTGAATTTCAGCGCTGAATGCATGCGGATTCAGCGCGGATTCCTCGAGTATTCCGCGCTGAATTTGTCAAGAGCTGATTACGAGCTGAACACTTTCCTAGCAGAATACGCAGGGATTCTGCTTGCATTCTGCTTATATTCTGCTCAGAATTCAGCGTCAGTTGATTTCAGGCGGAAATATTTCCTTGCGTAATCCGCTCCTTTTGCTCTGTGTGAACGTAGCCTAAATAACAGTAAAATACCCGGACATAAGTAAACAAAACAACAGAAAAAACTCCTGTACATGTCCACAGCTGTTCATTCTAAAACAACACACATAAGCGAAGTATGACATATAGTCTGTCCAGATAAATAAGGTACCCAACCGCACACCTCTAAGAATTCGGTCCCAGATGGTCCTTGTAACACAATTCTACATAGCATTGAGTAACATCTGAAACGGGTTCCTACATATTCGCTGCAAAATTGGGGAGGGTAATTCTGGTGTGTCAAGCCATCTCCCCCATACTTTTCCTACACTGACCAGATGAGGTCCTTGAGCTGCCTCTCGTATACAGGACTTGGAGAGGCGGCCTCTTGTATACAGGGCTTGGAGGGGCGGCCTCTTGTATACAGGGCTTGGAGGGGTGGCCTCTTGTATACAGGGCTTGGAGGGGGCGCCTCTCGTATACAGGACTTGGAGGGGGCGCCTCTTGTATACAGGGCTTGGAGGGGCGGCCTCTTGTATACAGGGCTTGGAGGGGCGGTCTCTTGTATACAGGGCTTGGAGGGGCGGCCTCTTGTATACAGGGCTTGGAGGGGCGGCCTCTTGTATACAGGGCTTGGAGGGGGCGCCTCTCGTATACAGGGCTTGGAGGGGGCGCCTCTTGTATACAGGGCTTGGAGGGGGCGCCTCTTGTATACAGGGCTTGGAGGGGGCGCCTCTCGTATACAGGGCTTGGAGGGGGCGTCTCTCGTATACAGGGCTTGGAGGGGGCGCCTCTCGTATACAGGGCTTGGAGGGGGCGCCTCTCGTATACAGGGCTTGGGGGGAGTGTTGACACCAGCCTCTCACCTCATCCTGCACACAGAGCTGGGACCATACTCACGCTGCCCCATCACTCTCTCTTACAGCCATCTTTTCAGCCACACAAGGAGGTGTCACTGAGGTGTGTCCTCTTTCCTGGCACAGAATGGAGAAGGCGGCCCAGGGTCTGATTACTACAATCTTCTGAGGGGGTCTGTGTTCCTGTACTGATGGCAGCCATGACACTATGGTGTGTAGGTGAGGACCCTGTACACCAGATTGCTGTGATGTAGGCCTGGCAGCGCTCTCAGCGTGTGCTCCTGACCTAAATCTGAGGGTCACTGAGCAGGTCTCCCCCGCAGCCCCTGACGTCTCCTGAGATCTGCAGCAGGGCAGGAGCTGAGGGGCCCGGGGCACAATGGAGGCTGAAACTGCTAAATGTGCTGGGGCCCACACAATAGAGGATTTCCCAGAGCGCTCCACAAGCCAAGCATTCTTATTATTACTACTAGTAGTGTAACACCAGCAGAATCTGTGCACTCAGCATATTCACCCAAACTGGGGCAGATATAGCCGCAGCCTCAGCCCTGGTGTCCTTGTGTTATCTATGGTACCTGCAGTGACCTTGAGTATAACCCTCATCCTACACACAGAATCAGCCTTGGTGTCCTTTTGTTATCAGTGGTACTTGCAGTTACCAGGAGTATAACCCTCATTTTACACACAGAATCAGCCTCAGCCCTGGTGTTCTTGTAGTAGTGGTAATTGCGGGCCTTTGAAATATAACCCTCATCTTACACACAGAATCAGCCCTGGTGTCCTTGTGTTATCTGTGGTACCTGCAGTGACCTTGAGTATAACCCTCATCCTACACACAGAATCAGCCTTAGCCCTGGTGTCCTTGTGTTAGTGGTACCTATGGTCCCTTGGAATATAACCCTCATCCTACACACAGAATCAGCCTTGGTGTCCTTGTGTTATCTGTGGTACCTGCAGTGACCTTGAGTATAACCCTCATTTTACTCACAGAATCAGCCTCAGCCCTGGTGTCCTTGTAGTAGTGGTACCTGCCGTCCTTTGGAATATAACCCTCATCTTACACACAGAATCAGCCTCAGCCCTGGTGTCCTTGTGTAATCAGTGGTACCTGCAGTATAACCCTTATCCTACACACAGTATTAGCCTCACCATGTCCCATGACAGATCTCTATACTGTATTGTCAGGTCAGGACTACTCTGCAGCGTCGCCATACAGTGACAATGACAAATGCCATATATAGAGCGCCCTGGATCTACAGACCATGGTGACAACCTGCAGAGGAGAGTGGCAGCTCACGTCCATTACATACATGAGGACGTCTGATACCTGCCGTGTCTGGCAGCCGCATCCTTTACCTAGAGCAGTAAACACACAGGCTCAGATGATGCCAGCAGGATGAAGCATTACCAGATGTATGCCCGTCTTATCATCACCATCAATGACCAAATCAACCTGAAGACGCCCTTCACCGATCAGCTATGAACTGTTCCTGATTCATCCAAGAGACAAACCAGCAAATCCAGTGACAAAGCCTGCAGCTCAATGTCTCCAGAAGTAACAGAATGCATCCACTATCAGCAGGTCTAGGTTAGTGAAGACTTCAGAGGAGAAGGATTTAGGGGCAGTGATTTCTGACACAGGGAAGAAGTGAAAGGGAGGACATGATGGAAACATCTATATATGATACAGGGGGAAGAAGAGAAATGGAGGACAGGATGGAAACCTTTATATATGTGACTGGAGGGAAGAAGGGAAAGGGGGACATGATGGAAACCTTTATATATGTTACAGGAGGAAGAAGGGAAAGGGAGGACATGATGGAAACCTTTATATATGTTACAGGAGGAAGAAGGGAAAGGGAGGACATGATGGAAACCTTTATATATATATATTACAGGAGGAAGAAGGGAAAGGGAGGACATGATGGAAACCTTTATATATGTTACAGGAGGAAGAAGAGAAATGGAGGACAGGATGGAAACCTTTATATATGTGACTGGAGGGAAGAAGGGAAAGGGGGACATGATGGAAACCTTTATATATGTTACAGGAGGAAGAAGGGAAAGGGAGGACATGATGGAAACCTTTATATATGTTACAGGAGGAAGAAGGGAAAGGGAGGACATGATGGAAACCTTTATATATGTTACAGGAGGGAAGAAGGGAAAGGGAGGACATGATGGAAACCTTTATATATGTTACAGGAGGAAGAAGGGAAAGGGAGGACAGGATGGAAACACTTTTATATATGTTACAGGAGGAAGAAGGGAAAGGGAGGACAGGATGGAAACATTTATATATGTTACAGGAGGAAGAAGGGAAAGGGAGGACATGATGGAAACCTTTCGGGTGGAAGGGGACTGCACCCTGTATACCTGCAGCCCTCCATAGTCTGGAGGAGGATGCTACACGTATCGGGCAGTGTTCACACTGGCATTGTGCCTTTTGTTTCCCCAGAATCCCTGCTGCTGTCACTGATGTGTACTTGGTGTGTCAGCTCCTCCCTGCAGAGAACACCGAGCGCTGAAGATAAGCGGCTTCTATTGGGGAGTAACCAGGGGGTGTTCCTTATCCTCCAGCTGCAGCCACATTGCAGCAGGACAGGAGAAGGTCATCAGATAAGACCCCGAGACCCCTGTGCTTATACACTCATCTACCTTATCACTGCAGGTGTCACTGTCCATACACAGACTAGACATGTCATACCCTGGTCACTGCTACATGCCACTCATACACAGACTAGACATGTCATACCCTGGTCACTGCTACATGCCACTCATACACAGACTAGACATGTCATACCCTGGTCACTGCTACATGCCGCTCATACACAGACTAGACATGTCATACCCTGGTCACTGCTACACACTCATCATACACAGACAGACTAGACATGTCATACCCCGGTCACTGGTACATGCTGCTCATACACAGACTAGACATGTCATACCCTGGTCACTGGTACATGCTGCTTATACACAGACAGACTAGACATGTCATACCCTGGTCACTGCTACACACTCATCATACACAGACAGACTAGACATGTCATACCCCGGTCACTGGTACATGCTGCTCATACACAGACTAGACATGTCATACCCCGGTCACTGGTACATGCTGCTCATACACAGACTAGACATGTCATACCCTGGTCACTAGACATGCGATTGGTTGGTGTCTGATAAATCTGGGTCTTGGTGCTCATAGCGAGTCGCTGTCATGTTTGCTGCCTGATTCCTGAGACGTTCAGCACCATGGACAGGGGATCAGCTGATCCTGAGTCCTGTCTATGTGACCAGCTGCAGCTCTGACAGGACTGTGCTTGGTGCTGTTGTCTTTCACCACTGCAGTCCCAGGATCACATCCTACTGAGAACACGTCTGTGAGTTTGTCGTCCGTTCCTGGGATCTGCCTCTAAGTTCTCCGGATCCCTCCCATACAGTCAATTCTACAGATAGGAGAATCTAGAAGAGAGCCCTAATAGGGACAGGAGGCGAATAGAGTGATGACAAGCTATGTACAACGCTGTGACATATGTCGGCGCTTTATAAGGAAATAATTATAATGGAAAAAAAGTTTAGATTTTCTTTTTTAAAGCCTTTTTTTTTTCACAGTTTACGACTTGGACATGTGACCCTTCTATAATGTATTAGAGCCCTTTTATATAGCAATAGATTGCAGTGTTAGGCTATGTTCACACTACGTATATTTTTGTATAACTACAGCCATTATTGCAACAACGGCCGTGATTTATACAAAAATATACGTGCTGTTGCCGCCTATGGAATCCTGGCCGGAGCGTATGCACTTAGTATACACTGTGGCCGGGATCCCTAGCAGTGCTGCAAACAACAGGAGTTCCCCAGGTTATACCAGCTGTACATGTATAATTATAGACAGTATGTACCCAGGTTATACCAGCTGTACATATATAATTATATACACTATATACCCAGGTTATACCAGCTGTACATATATAATTATAGACAGTATATACCCAGGTTAGACCAGCTGTACATGTATAATGATAGACAGTATATACCCAGGTTATACCAGCTGTACATGTATAATGATAGACAGTATACACCCAGGTTGTACCAGCTGTACATGCATAATGATAGACAGTATACACCCAGGTTATACCAGCTGTACATGTATAATGATAGACAGTATACACCCAGGTTCTACCAGCTGTACATGTATAATGATAGACAGTATATACCCAGGTTATACCAGCTGTTCATGTATAATGATAGACAGTATATACCCAGGTTATACCAGCTGTTCATGTATAATGATAGACAGTATATACCCAGGTTATACCAGCTGTACATGTATAATGATAGACAGTATATACCCAGGTTATACCAGCTGTACATGTATAATGATAGACAGTATATACCCAGGTTATACCAGCTGTACATGTATAATGATAGACAGTATATACCCAGGTTATACCAGCTGTTCATGTATAATGATAGACAGTATATACCCAGGTTATACCAGCTGTACATGTATAATGATAGACAGTATATATCCAGGTTATACCAGCTGTACATGTATAATGATAGACAGTATATACCCAGGTTATACCAGCTGTACATATATAATGATAGACAGGAGATCCCCAGGTTATACCAGCTGTACATATATCATTATATACAGTATATCCCCAGGTTATACCAGCTGTACATATATAATTATATACACTATATCCCCAGGTTATACCAGCTGTACATATATAATTATATACACTATATCCCCAGGTTATACTAGCTGTACATATATAATTATATACACTATATACCCAGGTTATACCAGCTGTACATATATAATTATATACACTATATCCCCAGGTTATACCAGCTGTACATATATAATTATATACACTATATCCCCAGGTTATACCAGCTGTACATATATAATTATATACAGTATATACCCAGGTTATACCAGCTGTACATATATAATTATACACAGTATATACCCAGGTTATACCAGCTGTACACATATAATTATATACACTATATCCCCAGGTTATACCAGCTGTACATATATAATTATACACAGTATATACCCAGGTTATACCAGCTGTACACATATAATTATATACAGGGGATCCACAGGTTATACCAGCTGTACATATATAATTATATACACTATATACCCAGGTTATACCAGCTGTACATATATAATTATATACACTATATACCCAGGTTATACCAGCTGTACATATATAATTATATACACTATATACCCAGGTTATACCAGCTGTACATCAGAATATATATCCTGCAGATCATGACTCCCGATCTCTGTACAGGACACTGTGATCCCTCATACATAAAGGCTGTATTATAGGGGCTGCATCTATTACTTAGTGAAGGTGCCCCCCCTCATTATGTGCTGCCCCCTGTGTGTTATAATGGGAAGTCTGAGAGTAGGAATTACTGTTATATTAGAACAGTCACGAAGCACAGTAACCCCCTCAGTACCGGAGACCTCCCACCACCCACCTCACGCACAGACTGCTCTGCACACAGCACAGAGCTAAACATCCGAAACATCAATCTGCACCTTCCCTCATGTCCCTGCACCCCCCAACTACTCGGCCCCTGCACCCCCCAACTACTCGGCCCCTGCACCCCCCAACTACTCAACCCCTGCCATGTCCCTGCACCCCCCCAACTACTCGGCCCCTGCACCCCCCAACTACTCAGCCCCTGCACCCCCCAACTACTCGGCCCCTGCACCCCCCAACTATTCAGCCCCTGCACCCCCCAACTACTTGGCCCCTGCCATGTCCCTGCACCCCCCAACTACTCAGCCCCTGCACCCCCCAACTACTCGGCCCCTGCCATGTCCCTGCACCCCCCAACTACTCGGCCCCTGCACCCCCTAACTACTCGGCCCCTGCGCCCCCCAACTACTCGGCCCCTGCACCCCCCAACTACTCGGCCCCTGCCGTGTCCCTGCACCCCCCAACTACTCGGCCCCTGCACCCCCCAACTACTCGGCCCCTGCCGTGTCCCTGCACCCCCCCAACTACTCGGCCCCTGCACCCCCTAACTACTCGGCCCCTGCGCCCCCCAACTACTCGGCCCCTGCACCCCCCAACTACTCGCCCCTGCCGTGTCCCTGCACCCCCCAACTACTCGCCCCCTGCCGTGTCCCTGCACCCCCCAACTACTCGCCCCCTGCCGTGTCCCTGCACCCCCCAACTACTCGGCCCCTGCCGTGTCCCTGCACCCCCCAACTACTCGGCCCCTGCCGTGTCCCTGCACCCCCCAACTACTCGGCCCCTGCCGTGTCCCTGCACCCCCCAACTACTCGGCCCCTGCCGTGTCCCTGCACCCCCCAACTACTCGGCCCCTGCCGTGTCCCTGCACCCCCCAACTACTCGGCCCCTGCCGTGTCCCTGCACCCCCCAACTACTCGGCCCCTGCCGTGTCCCTGCATCCCCCCAACTACTCGGCCCCTGCACCCCCCCAACTACTCGGCCCCTGCGCCCCCCCCCCAACTACTCGGCCCCTGCACCCCCCCAACTACTCGGCCCCTGCGCCCCCCCCCCCCAACTACTCGGCCTCTGCCGTGTCCCTGCACCCCCCAACTACTCGCCCCCTGCCGTGTCCCTGCACCCCCCAACTACTCGGCCCCTGCCGTGTCCCTGCATCCCCCCCAACTACTCGGCCCCTGCCGTGTCCCTGCACCCCCCAACTACTCGGCCCCTGCCGTGTCCCTGCACCCCCCCAACTATTTGGCCCCTGCCGTGTCCCTGCATCCCCCCCAACTACTCGGCCCCTGCCGTGTCCCTGCATCCCCCCCAACTACTCGGCCCCTGCCGTGTCCCTGCACCCCCCCAACTACTCGGCCCCTGCCGTGTCCCTGCACCCCCCAACTACTCGGCCCCTGCCGTGTCCCTGCACCCCCCCAACTACTCGGCCCCTGCCATGTCCCTACATCCTCCGCCTGTGCGGTCATCTCCCCCATAGGGACATACACCTATATACACACATAACATAGGGATATACATATACACACACACACACACACACACATTACATAGGGATATACATATATACACACACATTACATATATAGATATAGATATAGAGGGGTCACACATAGTGATATAGAGAGGGGTCACACACAGTGATATAGAGAGGGGTCACACATAGTGATATAGAGGGGTCACACATAGTGATATAGAGAGGTCACACACAGTGATATAGAGGGGTCACACATAGTGATATAGAGAGGGGTCACACATAGTGATATAGAGAGGTCACACAGTGATATAGAGAGGGGTCACACATAGTGATATAGAGAGGGGTCACACATAGTGATATAGAGAGGGGTCACACATAGTGATATAGAGAGAGGGGTCACACATAGTGATATAGAGAGGGGTCACACATAGTGATATAGAGGGGGGTCACACATAGTGATATAGAGGGGGGTCATACATAGTGATATAGAGAGGGGTCACACAGTGATATAGAGAGGTCACACAGTGATATAGAGAGGGGTCACACATAGTGATATAGAGAGGTCACACAGTGATATAGAGAGGGGTCACACATAGTGATATAGAGAGAGGGGTCACACATAGTGATATAGAGAGGGGTCACACATAGTGATATAGAGGGGGGTCACACATAGTGATATAGAGGGGGGTCACACATAGTGATATAGAGGGGGGTCATACATAGTG
Organism: Dendropsophus ebraccatus; assembly: GCA_027789725.1. Taxonomy (NCBI): domain Eukaryota; kingdom Metazoa; phylum Chordata; class Amphibia; order Anura; family Hylidae; genus Dendropsophus; species Dendropsophus ebraccatus. The sequence continues at coordinate 1,616,465 of JAQFWZ010000068.1, read as the reverse complement.
ATATAGAGAGGGGTCACACATAGTGATATAGAGAGGGGTCACACATAGTGATATAGAGAGGGGTCACACATAGTGATATAGAGGGGTCACACACAGTGATATAGAGAGGGGTCACACATAGTGATATAGAGAGGGGTCACACATAGTAATATACAGGGGTCACAGATAGTGATATAGAGGTCACACACAGTGATATAGAGAGGGGTCACACATAGTGATATAGAGGGGGGTCACACATAGTGATATAGAGGGGGTCACACAGTGATATAGAGAGGGGTCACACATAGTGATATAGAGAGGGGTCACACATAGTGATATAGAGGGGTCACACATAGTGATATAGAGAGAGGTCACACATAGTGATATAGAGGGGGGTCACACATAGTGATATAGAGGGGGGTCACACATAGTGATATAGAGGGGGTCACACAGTGATATAGAGAGGGGTCACACATAGTGATATAGAGAGGGGTCACACATAGTGATATAGAGAGGTCACACATAGTGATATAGAGAGGGGTCACACATAGTGATATAGAGAGGGGTCACACATAGTGATATAGAGAGGTCACACATAGTGATATAGAGAGGGGTCACACATAGTGATATAGAGAGGGGTCACACATAGTGATATAGAGAGAGGTCACACATAGTGATATAGAGGGGTCACACATAGCGATATAGAGAGGGGTCACACATAGTGATATAGAGAGGGGTCACACATAGCGATATAGAGAGGGGTCACACATAGTGATATAGAGGGGTCACACATAGTGATATAGAGAGGTCACACATAGTGATATAGAGGTCACACATAGTGATATAGAGGGGGTCACACAGTGATATAGAGAGGGGTCACACATAGTGATATAGAGAGGGGTCACACATAGTGATATAGAGAGGTCACACATAGTGATATAGAGAGGTCACACAGTGATATAGAGAGGGGTCACACATAGTGATATAGAGAGGGGTCACACATAGTGATATAGAGAGGTCACACATAGTGATATAGAGAGGGGTCACACATAGTGATATAGAGAGGTCACACATAGTGATATAGAGAGGGGTCACATATAGTGATATAGAGAGGTCACACATAGTGATATAGAGAGGTCACACATAGTGATATAGAGAGGGGTCACACATAGTGATATAGAGAGAGGTCACACATAGTGATATAGAGGGGTCACACATAGCGATATAGAGAGGGGTCACACATAGTGATATAGAGAGGGGTCACACATAGTGATATAGAGGGGTCACACATAGCGATATAGAGAGGGGTCACACATAGTGATATAGAGAGGTCACACATAGTGATATAGAGAGGGGTCACACATAGTGATATAGAGAGGTCACACATAGTGATATAGAGGGGGGTCACACATAGTGATATAGAGGGGTCACACATAGTGATATAGAGAGGGGTCACACATAGTAATATACACGGGTCACACATAGTGATATAGAAGGTCACTGTGGGGGCACGCAATAACGCACACACACAGCTGCAGCCATAGAACACTGAAGAAAAACACACAATCTTCTCCCAGAGAGAAAACCCGACACTGAGGACAGAGGTTACACCTACACTACTTATGGCTTCTCCTCCTCCTCCTCTATATGATGATTGTTCTTTGGGCGGAGGAAGGAATCTGCCCGTGCATAGAATGAAGTCTATGGCACGGGCAGAGACACGCGCGCGTCCACTGCTGTCCGCAAGCGGGTGCGAGCGTCGGATCACGCGATGGACTTCGCTACTTTTGCTCAGTGGGAACGGGGCCTTATGTAATAGGGCCAGCGTCCTATTACTGATATATTCCCCGACCACCCTTATGTAATAGGGCCAGCGTCCTATTACTGATATATTCCCCGACCACCCTTATCTAATAGGGCCAGTGTCCTATTACTGATATATTCCCCGACCACCCTTATGTAATAGGGCCAGTGCTGTATTACTGATATATCCCCGACCACCCTTATCTAATAGGGCCAGTGTCCTATTACTGATATATTCCCCGACCACCCTTACCTATTAGGGCCAGTGTCCTATTACTGATATATTCCCTGACCACCCTTATGTAATAGGGCCAGTGTCCTATTACTGATATATTCCCCGACCACCCTTATGTAATAGGGCCAGCGTCCTATTACTGATATATTCCCCGACCACCCTTATGTAATAGGGCCAGTATCCTATTACTGATATATTCCCCGACCACCCTTACCTAATAGGGCCAGTGTCCTATTACTGATATATTCCCCGACCACCCTTACCTATTAGGGCCAGTGTCCTATTACTGATATATTCCCCGACCACCCTTACCTATTAGGGCCAGTGTCCTATTACTGATATATCCCCCGACCACCCTTATGTAATAGGGCCAGCGTCCTATTACTGATATATTCCCCGACCACCCTTACCTATTAGGGCCAGTGTCCTATTACTGATATATTCCCCGACCACCCTTATGTAATAGGGCCAGTGTCCTATTACTGATATATCCCCCGACCACCCTTATCGAATAGAGCCAGTGTCCTATTACTGATATATTCCCCGACCACCCTTATGTAATAGGGTCAGTGTCCTATTACTGATATATTCCCCGACCACCCTTATGTAATAGGGCCAGTGTCCTATTACTGATATATTCCCCGACCACCCTTACCTATTAGGGCCAGTGTCCTATTACTGATATATTCCCCGACCACCCTTATGTAATAGGGCCAGTGTCCTATTACTGATATATCCCCCGACCACCCTTATCGAATAGAGCCAGTGTCCTATTACTGATATATTCCCCGACCACCCTTATGTAATAGGGCCAGTGTCCTATTACTGATATATTCCCTGACCACCCTTATGTAATAGGGCCAGTGTCCTATTACATATATATTCCCCGACCACCCTTATGTAATAGGGCCAGTGTCCTATTACTGATATATTCCCCGACCACCCTTACCTAATAGGGCCAGTGTCCTATTACTGATATATTCCCCGACCACCCTTAAGTAATAGGGCCAGTGTCTTATTACTGATACATTTCCCGACCACCCTTATGTAATAGGGCCAGTGTCCTATTACTGATATATCCCCCGACCACCCTTATGTAATAGGGCCAGTGTCCTACTAGAATGTTGCTCATAATATATATTCATGAGCAAAACTTGTAAAATTCACATTAAAATTCAAATCTACATTTAAATTTTTTTAAAGCTGGAGTCGGAATATTTTTTTCTGACACTATGGCTGTATAACCAGTACTAACCTCCAGATACACGTTCTATCCAGGGTGAGGTGTCAGGTAATCCAGAGGGGATACAGGCAGTGCATTACCTGACAAACCTCACCCTGGATAGAACATGTATCTAGGTTAGTACTGGTCATACAGCCATAGTGTAGGGCTTTTTAATCAGTCTATTGCATATTCTATACATCATATGCGCAGAACAGGTACAATTACTTTATTTTTGTTTATACACACATTACATAGGGATATACATATACACACACACATTACATAGGGATATACATATACACACACACACACACATTACATAGGGATATACATATACACACACACATTACATATGGATATACATATACACACACACACATTACATAGGGATATACATATATACACACACATTACATAGGGATATACATATATATACACACACACATTACATAGGGATATACATATACACACACACACATTACATAGGGATATACATATATATATACACACACACACACACATTACATAGGGATATACATATATACACACACACACATTACATAGAGATATACATATATACACACACACACACACTACATAGGGATATACATATATACACACACACACACACACACACACACACACATTACTTAGGGATATACATATATATATATATACACACACATTACATAGGGATATACATATATATACACACACACACATTACATAGGGATATACATATATACACACACACACACACACATTACATAGGGATATACATACATGCACACACATTACATAGGGATATACATATACACACATTACATAGGGATATACATATACACACACACACACATTACATAGGGATATACATATACACACACACACACATTACATAGGGATATACATATACACACACACACACACACACACATTACATAGGGATATACATATATACACAGAAAAAATAGGAGTATAAAATTTAAATTTTACTGATATTACTAGAATAAAAAACTTTCTCAAAAAATACTTATAACATGTTCGTAGCCATCACCAGTACACCTTGGAAACCATGAGGAATAGTTCCCTGACGTCCCATCAGCGGCACAATAATGGGGGTATTTTGCCCCTGTGTACTGGGCAGGACAAAGGAATATTTAATAGAACTAGCCAATAAAAAGAAAGGCTCCTCCCCTCCAGGAGTATAAAGGCAGTCTACACCCAGTGAATAGTTGAGTTTTATTTTTGTCCTGGTGTAGGGCAGGACGAGTGTTCTCCCCTCTTCCACCCAGTTTTTTTCTTACGTTAGTTGGATCCAGATTGCGCCATTCGCCGCATTGTATCCTTGCTCGGCGCTGTGGAACGCAGAGTGCGTTCCATTTCTTCGCCGGACCGGAAGTGATGCGGATCGCGTCATTTCCGGTGACTTGCGCATGCGCCGTTCGTCGGCGATGACGCGATTCGCGTCAGCTGGAGCTCCGGACTAGAGGTAAAGCCCGAGAGTGGGCTGTACTATCTAGAGCATAGGTATGGTTTTCTCTTACAGGTATCCAGGTTTTTCCTGCCTCCCTCTACCCTATTTATTTCTCTCCCTCCGCCATTTTCCCTGCTGTTATCCTTAGGTTCACAGCTTGGATGCATGATTTACTCTTGCTCCTTTTGATTTGAAGTGATCAGCTTAGGTGGGTTGTCTTAAAGTCTAAGTTTAAGTTACTATTGCACCATACTTATTAGTGCTCCTCCTCAGTATGTCTTCAAGAGAATCTTCTGGGAGAAAAAGCTCTTCTAAGAGACACCACCTAACTTGCAGAGATTGCGGTACGTATCTGCACTACCCCTTAATCCTTATTGGCAGGAGGCTGAATTTGTCTTTCCTTTCCAGAAACTCCCCTGCCTGATGGCAGTGACTATACCACCTGTCTCTCATGCCGTCCTAGAATCCAGGATAAGAATGAGCCCAACATCCAGGATGTTGTGATCTGGGTCAAGGATCTTATGCAGTAAGCAGCTGGATTGAGGTTTGGAATCTTTATTTTATACTATTAGACACTTATACTTGTGTCTCTTAGGTCTTCTATAAAGGATATGCGGGATTCCTTAAAAGAAGAAATCGCTACGATGATTCCTAAAAAGAAGCCCAGAAGAGCTCATGCTTCCTCTCCTTCTGCTTCTGGAGACGATTATACTGTGCTTGATGAGGTGTATTCCTCTCCTCATAAAGAGGGAGAAGGGAAGGAGGAAAAATTTGTGTTTAACCCTGAAAAGACTGCTAAGTTACTAAAGGCTGTTCAAACTGATAACCCTGATGATTATGCCGAGGGCCTGGGGTCCTCTAAGGGGTTCTGTATTGATAAATGTCTGTCTGACATCATTAACTATGAATGGGAAAAGCTGGACAGAGCGCCACCGATAAGTAAAAAGTTTTGGTCTCTGTTTCCACTAAACGAGGAGCAGTCTAAATCTTGGATTTCTCCTCCTAAGGTGGATAGAGCCATTTCCAAATTGTCAAAAAATATATTAGTTCCATCTGAAGACGGGTCCAGTTTAAAGGACCCTATGGACCGTAGGATTGAAGCTACGTTAAAGAGATCCTATACCACAGGGTCTGGTCAGACCGTTATTGCGGTGACCAATCATGAGGTTACCAAAACACTTAAAAGATGGTTATCAAAAGTACAAGATGACATAGATTCGGGCATAAATAGGGATACTATATTAGCGTCTTTTAAAAATATATCCTTAGCAGTCAATTATCTTTATGACTCAGCCTCTCATCAAGCTAGACTCGGAGCCAGAGCCATGGCTCTCTCATCTGCGTCTCGCAGGGCCTTATGGTTGAGGCCCTGGTCCGGAGATAATCAGTCTAAATACAACGTATGCAGTCTGGAATATTCTCCTGGCAAACTCTTTGGTGCTGAGTTAGACACCCTTATGGAGGAATTGTCTGACAAAAAAGGTAAATCTTTACCAAGCAATCGTAGCTCCTTTCGGAGGAGACAAACTCGCTGTCCCCAAAGGTATAGGCAGTACCGCTACAGAGGCAGAGGGTACGGCAATCACAGGAAAGGAGGCCAGTCCAGGGGAGCAAAGTCCCCTAACAGAAAAAAGGAGTTCTGACGCCATCTTAGAGGTGGGGGGTCGCCTAGCGCAATTTTTTCCGGCCTGGGAAAGGACCGTTTCAGATGTGTGGGTCCTAAACATAATAAAGAGAGGCTATGTGTTACCTCTTCACCCCCTGCCTCCAGATCGATTTCTTGTGTCTTCCCGTCTTTCTCCCCAAAAACAGGTCATCCTGGAAGAGTCCATCCTGAACTTAATGAAGATCAAGGCCTTGGAGTCAGTTCCATTTTCGGAAAGAGGTATGGGAGTCTATTCTCCCATATTTCTAGTTCCAAAACCTTCTGGGAAATGGAGACTAATAATAGATCTAAGATTTCTGAACAAATTTATCACAAAAAACAGGTTCCGGATGGAAATTATAAAATCGGTGAAATTGCTCCTGAACAAAGGAGATTACATGGCATCATTGGATCTCAAGGATGCATATTTTCACATCCCCATCTTCAAGAACCACAGAAGATTCCTGAGAGTGGCCGTTTACATTCAAGGTCAGTTACATCACCTCCAATTCAGCGTCCTCCCTTTCGGGATTACATCTGCCCCCTTTTTTTTTTACGAAGGTTGTAGCCTCTGTCGTTGCAGTACTCAGAGTACAAGGAATAAATGTCATTCCCTACCTAGACGATTGGCTTCTCCTTGCAGGTTCAAGCAAGTGTCTAAACCAGAATTTGACAAGAACGCTAGACCTTCTCTCCTCTCTAGGATGGGTTGTCAATTGGGAAAAGTCCGATCTAACACCCTCATTGACAAAGAAATTTCTGGGATTTATAATAAATTCCGAAACAATGCAGATCTTTCTTACTCCAGAGAGGAAGGACAGAATTCAGGAAGGGTGCCGATATCTGAGAGTCCCCCACCAAGTGTCCCTCAGAACACTGATGCGATTTCTGGGTCTTCTTTCCTCAGCAGCGGAGGCGGTTCCCTGGGCTTTGTGGCACATGAGAGCTCTTCAGTCGGAAGTTCTCCAGGCTTGGAACAGGAAACTTCGGATTTGGAAAGAAAAAATCAGTTTATCTCCAAAAACAAGGTTGTCGCTCCTATGGTGGTCAGAAGTAAAAGACGGTATCAATCTAGAAGAACCCACTTGGGAGATTGTAACAACAGATGCCTCAGGCTCAGGTTGGGGAGCACATCTTCGAGACCTAACCGTTCAAAGAAGTTGGTCATCCTTAGAAAGAACCCTCTCTTCCAACGAAAAGGAACTGAGAGCGATTCACAAAGCCCTGCTGCACTTCTCCCCACAACTTCAGGGATTGGCAGTGAAAATAAAGACAGACAATATGGCGTCTGTTTTTTTAGATCAACAAGCAGGGAGGCACCCGATCAAAACCTCTTCTTTAAGAAGTAGGAAAGATCTTGAATTGGGCGGAAAACAACATACCTCGCATCATGGCGGTACATATCAAGGGAACCCAGAATGTACTGGCGGATCGCTTGAGCAGACAAATGACGATTCCGGGAGAGTGGTCCCTGAACAGGTCCGTCTTCAACCAGATCTCCAAAAGATGGGGTCATCCAGAGATAGACCTAATGGCGACACGAATAAACGCGAAAATTCCAAGATTTTGTTCCCTTTATCAAGCAGATCGTCCAGAAACCACAGATGCGATGTCGATACGGTGGGATTTCAACCTGGCTTACATATTTCCGCCAACTGCCATGGTCGCCAGAGTACTGAAAAAGATCAGGCAGGACCAGGCCTCGGTGATAGCGGTCATACCATTCTGGCCGAAGAGGTCTTGGTTTGCCCAGCTCATGTCGATGAGCAAGGGAGACTATTGGAAATTACCGATGGTACACAACCTGGTGTCTCAGGGCACTCACTTGTGTCAGGACCTAGAATCTTTTCACCTGACAGCTTGGAGATTGAACGGGCCTTATTAAAGAACAAAGGTTTTTCCAATAGAGTGTTGGATACACTGTCTCATACGAGAAGTGAAGCCACCAACAAATCTTATGATAGAGTCAGAAGAGTCTTCCAGACTTGGTGCTCTTCTAGACAAAAGGACCCTACTGATCCCTCTATTCCTGACATACTAGAATTCTTGCAGGACGGATTCGATAAAGGCCTTTCACCAAGTACCCTTAAGGTTCAACTTGCCGCCATTTCTGTATCCTTACAGAAGAGACTTCTGCAAGTTACAGATGTAAAGAATTTTATTAAAGCTATATCTCGTCTCCGTCCAAGAATATCCAGACCAGTATGCCCCTGGGATCTGTCATTAGTTCTGAAAGTTCTGGCGGCTCAGCCTTTCGAACCCATATCTAAAATTCCCATTAAATTACTTACTTTAAAAACAGTTTTTCTCTTGGCTATTACTTCAGCCAAGAGAATAGGAGAACTTCAGGCTCTATCTTCATCTGAGCCTTATACTACCTTCTTGCCGGATAAAGTCTTACTGCGATACTTACCTACCTTTGCTCCAAAGGTACCATCTTTTCCCAACTTGAATCAGCTGATCTCCATACCTACCCTATCTCAGGAAGCTATTGCCGGGGACCAGACGTTGGAGAACTTGGATATTGTAGAATGTCTAAAAACATACTTACAGCG
>JAQFWZ010000068.1:1570049-1600049 GCA_027789725.1 Dendropsophus ebraccatus | reverse complement strand
TTACAGACCGAAATGCTTACCCCATATAGACATAGGAAGCCCCTCCATTACACCTCCTGTCTGTGGCCCCATATAGACACAGGCGGCCCCTCCATTACACCTCCTGTCTGTGGCCCCATATAGACACAGGCGGCCCCTCCATTACACCTCCTGTCTCTGTCCCCATATAGACACAGGCGGCCCCTCCATTACACCTCCTGTCTGTGCCCCCATATAGACACAGGCGGCCCCCCCATTACACCTCCTGTCTGTGCCCATATAGACACAGGCGGCCCCTCCATTACACCTCCTGTCTGTGCCCCCATATAGACACAGGCGGCCCCTCCATTACACCTCCTGTCTCTGTCCCCATATAGACACAGGCGGCCCCTCCATTACACCTCCAGTCTGTGCTCCCATATAGACACAGGCGGCCCCTCCATTACACCTCCTGTCTGTGCTCCCATATAGACATAGGCGGCCCCCCCATTACACCTCCTGTCTGTCCCCATATAGACACAGGCGGCCCCTCCATTACACCTCCTGTCTGTGCTCCCATATAGACACAGGCGGCCCCTCCATTACACCTCCTGTCTCTGTCCCCATATAGACATAGGCGGCCCCTCCATTACACCTCCTGTCTGTGCTCCCATATAGACACAGGCGGCCCCCCCATTACACCTCCTGTCTGTGCCCCCATATAGACACAGGCGGCCCCTCCATTACACCTCCTGTCTGTGCTCCCATATAGACATAGGCGGCCCCCCCATTACACCTCCTGTCTCTGTCCCCATATAGACACAGGCGGCCCCTCCATTACACCATCTGTCTGTGCTCCCATATAGACACAGGCGGCCCCTCCATTACACCTCCTGTCTGTGCCCCCATATAGACACAGGCGGCCCCTCCATTACACCTCCTGTCTGTGCTCCCATATAGACACAGGCGGCCCCCCCATTACACCTCCTGTCTGTGCTCCCATATAGACACAGGCGGCCCCTCCATTACACCTCCTGTCTGTGCCCCCATATAGACACAGGCGGCCCCTCCATTACACCTCCTGTCTCTGTCCCCATATAGACACAGGCGGCCCCTCCATTACACCTCCTGTCTGTGCTCCCATATAGACACATGAAGCCCCTCCATTACACCTCCTGTCTGTGCTCCCATATAGACAAAGGCGGCCCCTCCATTACACCTCCTGTCTGTCCCCATATAGACACAGGCGGCCCCTCCATTACACCTCCTGTCTCTGTCCCCATATAGACACAGGCGGCCCCTCCATTACACCTCCTGTCTGTGCTCCCATATAGACACAGGCGGCCCCTCCATTACACCTCCTGTCTCTGTCCCCATATAGACACAGGCGGCCCCTCCATTACACCTCCTGTCTGTCCCCATATAGACACAGGCGGCCCCTCCATTACACCATCTGTCTGTGCTCCCATATAGACACAGGCGGCCCCTCCATTACACCTCCTGTCTGTGCCCCCATATAGACACAGGCGGCCCCTCCATTACACCTCCTGTCTGTGCTCCCATATAGACACAGGCGGCCCCCCCATTACACCTCCTGTCTGTGCTCCCATATAGACACATGAAGCCCCTCCATTACACCTCCTGTCTGTGCTCCCATATAGACAAAGGCGGCCCCTCCATTACACCTCCTGTCTGTCCCCATATAGACACAGGCGGCCCCTCCATTACACCTCCTGTCTCTGTCCCCATATAGACACAGGCGGCCCCTCCATTACACCTCCTGTCTCTGTCCCCATATAGACACAGGCGGCCCCTCCATTACACCTCCTGTCTGTGCCCCCATATAGACACAGGCGGCCCCCCCATTACACCTCCTGTCTGTGCCCCCATATAGACACAGGCGGCCCCTCCATTACACCTCCTGTCTCTGTCCCCATATAAACACAGGCGGCCCCTCCATTACACCTCCTGTCTCTGTCCCCATATAAACACAGGCGGCCCCTTCATTACACCTCCTGTCTGCCCCCATATAGACACAGGCGGCCCCTCCATTACACCTCCTGCCTCTGTCCCCATATAGACACAGGCGGCCCCTCCATTACACCTCCTGTCTCTGTCCCCATATAGACACAGGCGGCCCCTCCATTACACCTCCTGTCTGTGCTCCCATTACATATATATATATATATATATATGTATATATATATATATATATACACACACACACACACACACATTACATAGGGAAATACATACACATATACACATTACATAGGGATATACATATATACACACATTACATAGGGATATACATATATACACACACATTACATAGGGATATACATATATACACACACACATTACATAGGGATATACATATATATACACACACACACACATTACATAGGAATATACATATATACACACACATTACATATGGATATACATATACACACACACATTACATAGGGATATACATATATACACACACACATTACATAGGGATATACATATATACACACATTACATAGGGATATACATATATACACACATTACATAGGGATATACATATACACACACACATTACATATGGATATACATATACACACACACACATTACATAGGGATATACATATACACACACATTACATATGGATATACATATATACACACACATTACATAGGGATATACATATATACACACACACACATTACATATGGATATACATATACACACACACATTACATAGGGATATACACATATTACTTCATCTCCCGCCCTTTCCCTGGAATCACCTCAGTCCCCTTCTCATCTAGCCCCAGGTATCTCACAACACTCAGGCCCTCATCTGCTGCTGCGCCCACACACCGAGCCGGCCGACAGATGACTGAGATGGGCGTCATTCACAGGATCCAACCGTGCGGGGCCAAGAGGAGGGGGGCAGTCCGAGCAAGATGAGCCATGATTGGCTGACAGCGTGTGACGTCATCCACCCCGTCCTCTCTGGTCGCCTGCACTTCGCGTTCCCGCCCTTTTATGAAGTGACTGAGGCGTCCGCGGCTAGGTGAGAAACAGTGACAGGATGTAGTGTTATTACAGTCCAGGAGATCAGTAATAATATATAATACACTTACAGACCGAAATGCTTACCCCATATAGACATAGGAAGCCCCTCCATTACACCTCCTGTCTGTGCTCCCATATAGACACAGGCGGCCCCTCCATTACACCTCCTGTCTCTGTCCCCTTATAGACACAGGCGGCCCCTCCATTACACCTCCTGTCTGTAATCCCATATAGACACAGGCGGCCCCTCCATTACACCTCCTGTCTCTGTCCCCATATAGACACATGAAGCCCCTCCATTACACCTCCTGTCTCTGTCCCCATATAGACACAGGCGGCCCCTCCATTACACCTCCTGTCTCTGTCCCCATATAGACACAGGCGGCCCCCCCATTACACCTCTTGTCTGTGCTCCCATATAGACATAGGCGGCCCCTCCATTACACCTCCTGTCTCTGTCCCCATATAGACACAGGCGGCCCCTCCATTACACCTCCTGTCTGTGCTCCCATATAGACACAGGCGGCCCCTCCATTACACCTCCTGTCTGTGCCCCCATATAGACACAGGCGGCCCCTCCATTACACCTCCTGTCTGTGCTCCCATATAGACACAGGCGGCCCCTCCATTACACCTCCTGTCTGTGCCCCCATATAGACACAGGCGGCCCCTCCATTACACCTCCTGTCTCTGTCCCCATATAGACACATGAAGCCCCTCCATTACACCTCCTGTCTCTGTCCCCATATAGACACAGGCGGCCCCTCCATTACACCTCCTGTCTCTGTCCCCATATAGACATAGGAAGCCCCTCCATTACACCTCCTGTCTGTGCCCCCATATAGACACAGGCGGCCCCTCCATTACACCTCCTGTCTCTGTCCCCATATAGACACAGGCGGCCCCCCCATTACACCTCCTGTCTGTGCTCCCATATAGACATAGGAAGCCCCTCCATTACACCTCCTGTCTGTGCTCCCATATAGACATAGGCGGCCCCCCCATTACACCTCCTGTCTGTGCTCCCATATAGACACAGGCGGCCCCTCCATTACACCTCCTGTCTCTGTCCCCATATAGACACAGGCGTCCCCTCCATTACACCTCCTGTCTCTGTCCCCATATAGACACAGGCGGCCCCCCCATTACACCTCCTGTCTGTGCTCCCATATAGACACAGGCGGCCCCTCCATTACACCTCCTGTCTGTGCCCATATAGACACAGGCGGCCCCTCCATTACACCTCCTGTCTGTGCTCCCATATAGACACATGAAGCCCCTCCATTACACCTCCTGTCTGTGCTCCCATATAGACACAGGCGGCCCCACCATTACACCTCCTGTCTCTGTCCCCATATAGACATAGGAAGCCCCTCCATTACACCTCCTGTCTGTGCTCCCATATAGACACAGGCGGCCCCACCATTACACCTCCTGTCTCTGTCCCCATATAGACATAGGAAGCCCCTCCATTACACCTCCTGTCTGTGCCCCCATATAGACACAGGCGGCCCCTCCATTACACCTCCTGTCTCTGTCCCCATATAGACACAGGCGGCCCCTCCATTACACCTCCTGTCTCTGTCCCCATATAGACACAGGCGGCCCCTCCATTACACCTCCTGTCTCTGTCCCCATATAGACACAGGCGGCCCCTCCATTACACCTCCTGTCTCTGTCCCCATATAGACACAGGCGGCCCCTCCATTACACCTCCTGTCTGTGCCCCCATATAGACACAGGCGGCCCCTCCATTACACCTCCTGTCTGTGCTCCCATATAGACACAGGCGGCCCCCCCATTACACCTCCTGTCTGTCCCCATATAGACACAGGCGGCCCCTCCATTACACCTCCTGTCTCTGTCCCCATATAGACACAGGCGGCCCCTCCATTACACCTCCTGTCTGTGCTCCCATATAGACACAGGCGGCCCCCCCATTACACCTCCTGTCTGTGCTCCCATATAGACACATGAAGCCCCTCCATTACACCTCCTGTCTGTGCTCCCATATAGACATAGGCGGCCCCCCCATTACACCTCCTGTCTCTGTCCCCATATAGACACAGGCGGCCCCTCCATTACACCTCCTGTCTGTGCTCCCATATAGACACAGGCGGCCCCCCCATTACACCTCTTGTCTGTGCTCCCATATAGACACAGGTGGCCCCTCCATTACACCTCCTGTCTCTGTCCCCATATAGACACAGGCGGCCCCTCCATTACACCTCCTGTCTGTGCTCCCATATAGACACAGGCGGCCCCTCCATTAAACCATCTGTCTGTGCTCCCATATAGACACAGGCGGCCCCTCCATTACACCTCCTGTCTGTGCTCCCATATAGACACAGGCGGCCCCCCCATTACACCTCCTGTCTGTGCTCCCATATAGACACATGAAGCCCCTCCATTACACCTCCTGTCTGTGCTCCCATATAGACACAGGCGGCCCCTCCATTACACCTCCTGTCTGTCCCCATATAGACACAGGCGGCCCCTCCATTACACCTCCTGTCTCTGTCCCCATATAGACACAGGCGGCCCCTCCATTACACCTCCTGTCTGTGCTCCCATATAGACACAGGCGGCCGCTCCATTACACCTCCTGTCTCTGTCCCCATATAGACACAGGTGGCCCCTCCATTACACCTCCTGTCTGTGCCCCCATATAGACACAGGCGGCCCCTCCATTACACCTCCTGTCTCTGTCCCCATATAGACACAGGCGGCCCCTCCATTACACCTCCTGTCTGTGCCCCCATATAGACACAGGCGGCCCCCCCATTACACCTCCTGTCTGTCCCCATATAGACATAGGCGGCCCCCCCATTACACCTCCTGTCTCTGTCCCCATATAGACACAGGCGGCCCCCCCATTACACCTCCTGTCTGTGCCCCCATATAGACATAGGCGGCCCCTCCATTACACCTCCTGTCTGTGCTCCCATATAGACACAGGCGGCCCCTCCATTACACCTCCTGTCTGTCCCCATATAGACACAGGCGGCCCCTCCATTACACCTCCTGTCTCTGTCCCCATATAGACACAGGCGGCCCCTCCATTACACCTCCTGTCTGTGCTCCCATATAGACACAGGCGGCCCCTCCATTACACCTCCTGTCTGTGCTCCCATATAGACACAGGCGGCCCCCCCATTACACCTTCTGTCTCTGTCCCCATATAGACACAGGCGGCCCCTCCGTTACACCTCCTGTCTGTGCCCCCATATAGACACAGGCGGCCCCCCCATTACACCTCCTGTCTGTGCCCCCATATAGACACAGGCGGCCCCTCCATTACACCTCCTGTCTCTGTCCCCATATAGACACAGGCGGCCCCTCCATTACACCTCCTGTCTGTGCTCCCATATAGACACAGGCGGCCCCTCCATTACACCTCCTGTCTCTGTCCCCATATAGACACAGGCGGCCCCTCCATTACACCTCCTGTCTCTGTCCCCATATAGACACAGGCGGCCCCTCCATTACACCTCCTGTCTGTGCTCCCATATAGACACATGAAGCCCCTCCATTACACCTCCTGTCTGTGCCCATATAGACACAGGCGGCCCCTCCATTACACCTCCTGTCTTTGTCCCCATATAGACACAGGCGGCCCCTCCATTACACCATCTGTCTGTGCTCCCATATAGACACAGGCGGCCCCTCCATTACACCTCCTGTCTCTGTCCCCATATAGACACAGGCGGCCCCTCCATTACACCTCCTGTCTGTGCCCCCATATAGACACAGGCGGCCCCTCCATTACACCTCCTGTCTGTGCTCCCATATAGACACAGGCGGCCCCTCCATTACACCTCCTGTCTGTGCTCCCATATAGACATAGGCGGCCCCCCCATTACACCTCCTGTCTGTGCTTCCATATAGACACAGGCGGCCCCCCCATTACACCTCCTGTCTGTGCCCCCATATAGACACAGGCGGCCCCTCCATTACACCATCTGTCTCTGTCCCCATATAGACACAGGCGGCCCCCCCATTACACCTCCTGTCTCTGTCCCCATATAGACACAGGCGGCCCCCCCATTACACCATCTGTCTCTGTCCCCATATAGACACAGGCGGCCCCTCCATTACACCATCTGTCTGTGCTCCCATATAGACACAGGCGGCCCCTCCATTACACCATCTGTTTGTGCTCCCATATAGACACAGGCGGCCCCTCCATTACACCATCTGTCTGTGCTCCCATATAGACACAGACGGCCCCTCCATTACACCTCCTGTCTGTGCCCCCATATAGACACAGGCGGCCCCTCCATTACACCTCCTGTCTCTGTCCCCATATAGACACAGGCGGCCCCTCCATTACACCTCCTGTCTCTGTCCCCATATAGACACAGGCGGCCCCTCCATTACACCTCCTGTCTGTGCTCCCATATAGACACAGGCGGCCCCCCCATTACACCTCCTGTCTGTGCTCCCATATAGACACAGGCGGCCCCCCCATTACACCTCCTGTCTGTGCCCCCATATAGACACAGGCGGCCCCTCCATTACACCTCCTGTCTGTGCCCCCATATAGACACAGGCGGCCCCTCCATTACACCTCCTGTCTCTGTCCCCATATAGACACAGGCGGCCCCTCCATTACACCTCCTGTCTGTGCTCCCATATAGACACAGGCGGCCCCTCCATTACACCTCCTGTCTCTGTCCCCATATAGACACAGGCGGCCCCTTCATTACACCTCCTGTCTGTGCTCCCATATAGACATAGGCGGCCCCCCCATTACACCTCCTGTCTGTGCTCCCATATAGACACATGAAGCCCCTCCATTACACCTCCTGTCTGTGCTCCCATATAGACATAGGCGGCCCCCCCATTACACCTCCTGTCTCTGTCCCCATATAGACACAGGCGGCCCCTCCATTACACCATCTGTCTGTGCTCCCATATAGACACAGGCGGCCCCTCCATTACACCTCCTGTCTGTGCTCCCATATAGACACAGGCGGCCCCTCCATTACACCTCCTGTCTGTGCTCCCATATAGACACAGGCGGCCCCTCCATTACACCTCCTGTCTGTGCCCCCATATAGACACATGAAGCCCCTCCATTACACCTCCTGTCTGTGCTCCCATATAGACACAGGCGGCCCCTCCATTACACCTCCTTTCTGTCCCCATATAGACACAGGCGGCCCCTCCATTACACCTCCTGTCTCTGTCCCCATATAGACACAGGCGGCCCCTCCATTACACCTCCTGTCTGTGCTCCCATATAGACACAGGCGGCCGCTCCATTACACCTCCTGTCTCTGTCCCCATATAGACACAGGCGGCCCCTCCATTACACCTCCTGTCTGTGCCCCCATATAGACACAGGCGGCCCCTCCATTACACCTCCTGTCTCTGTCCCCATATAGACACAGGCGGCCCCTCCATTACACCTCCTGTCTGTGCTCCCATATAGACACAGGCGGCCCCTCCATTACACCTCCTGTCTCTGTCCCCATATAGACACAGGCGGCCCCTCCATTACACCTCCTGTCTGTGCTCCCATATAGACACAGGCGGCCCCCCCATTACACCTCCTGTCTGTGCCCCCATATAGACATAGGCGGCCCCTCCATTACACCTCCTGTCTGTGCTCCCATATAGACACAGGCGGCCCCTCCATTACACCTCCTGTCTGTCCCCATATAGACACAGGCGGCCCCTCCATTACACCTCCTGTCTCTGTCCCCATATAGACACAGGCGGCCCCTCCATTACACCTCCTGTCTGTGCTCCCATATAGACACAGGCGGCCCCTCCATTACACCTCCTGTCTCTGTCCCCATATAGACACAGGCGGCCCCTCCATTACACCTCCTGTCTGTGCCCCCATATAGACACAGGCGGCCCCCCCATTACACCTCCTGTCTGTGCCCCCATATAGACACAGGCGGCCCCCCCATTACACCTCCTGTCTGTGCTCCCATATAGACACAGGCGGCCCCTCCATTACACCTCCTGTCTCTGTCCCCATATAGACACAGGCGGCCCCTCCATTATACCTCCTGTCTGTGCTCCCATATAGACACAGGCGGCCCCTCCATTACACCTCCTGTCTCTGTCCCCATATAGACACAGGCGGCCCCTCCATTACACCTCCTGTCTCTGTCCCCATATAGACACAGGCGGCCCCTCCATTACACCTCCTGTCTCTGCTTCCATATAGACACATGAAGCCCCTCCATTACACCTCCTGTCTGTGCCCATATAGACACAGGCGGCCCCTCCATTACACCTCCTGTCTCTGTCCCCATATAGACACAGGCGGCCCCTCCATTACACCATCTGTCTGTGCTCCCATATAGACACAGGCGGCCCCTCCATTACACCTCCTGTCTCTGTCCCCATATAGACACAGGCGGCCCCTCCATTACACCTCCTGTCTGTGCCCCCATATAGACACAGGCGGCCCCTCCATTACACCTCCTGTCTGTGCCCCCATATAGACACAGGCGGCCCCTCCATTACACCTCCTGTCTCTGTCCCCATATAGACACAGGCGGCCCCTCCATTACACCTCCTGTCTGTGCTCCCATATAGACACAGGCGGCCCCTCCATTACACCTCCTGTCTGTGCTCCCATATAGACACATGAAGCCCCTCCATTACACCTCCTGTCTGTGCTCCCATATAGACATAGGCGGCCCCCCCATTACACCTCCTGTCTGTGCTTCCATATAGACACAGGCGGCCCCCCCATTACACCTCCTGTCTGTGCCCCCATATAGACACAGGCGTCCCCTCCATTACACCATCTGTCTCTGTCCCCATATAGACACAGGCGGCCCCTCCATTACACCTCCTGTCTCTGTCCCCATATAGACACAGGCGGCCCCTCCATTACACCTCCTGTCTCTGTCCCCATATAGACACAGGCGGCCCCTCCATTACACCTCCTGTCTGTGCTCCCATATAGACACAGGCGGCCCCCCAATTACACCTCCTGTCTGTGCTCCCATATAGACACAGGCGGCCCCCCCATTACACCTCCTGTCTGTGCCCCCATATAGACACATGAAGCCCCTCCATTACACCTCCTGTCTGTGCTCCCATATAGAAACAGGCGGCCCCTCCATTACACCTCCTGTCTGTGCTCCCATATAGACACAGGCGGCCCCTCCATTACACCTCCTGTCTGTGCCCCCATATAGACACATGAAGCCCCTCCATTACACCTCCTGTCTGTGCTCCCATATAGACACAGGCGGCCCCTCCATTACACCTCCTGTCTCTGCCCCCATATAGACACAGGCGGCCCCTCCATTACACCTCCTGTCTCTGTCCCCATATAGACACATGAAGCCCCTCCATTACACCTCCTGTCTGTGCTCCCATATAGACACAGGCGGCCCCCCCATTACACCTCCTGTCTGTGCCCCCATATAGACACAGGCGGCCCCTCCATTACACCTCCTGTCTGTGCCCCCATATAGACACAGGCGGCCCCTCCATTACACCTCCTGTCTGTGCCCCCATATAGACACAGGCGGCCCCTCCATTACACCTCCTGTCTGTGCCCCCATATAGACACATGAAGCCCCTCCATTACACCTCCTGTCTGTGCTCCCATATAGACACAGGCGGCCCCTCCATTACACCTCCTGTCTGTGCTCCCATATAGACACAGGCGGCCCCTCCATTACACCTCCTGTCTGTGCCCCCATATAGACACATGAAGCCCCTCCATTACACCTCCTGTCTGTGCTCCCATATAGACACAGGCGGCCCCTCCATTACACCTCCTGTCTGTGCTCCCATATAGACACAGGCGGCCCCTCCATTACACCTCCTGTCTGTGCTCCCATATAGACACAGGCGGCCCCTCCATTACACCTCCTGTCTGTGCTCCCATATAGACACAGGCGGCCCCTCCATTACACCTCCTGTCTGTGCTCCCATATAGACACAGGCGGCCCCTCCATTACACCTCCTGTCTGTGCTCCCATATAGACACAGGCGGCCCCTCCATTACACCTCCTGTCTGTGCTCCCATATAGACACAGGCGGCCCCCCCATTACACCTCCTGTCTGTGCCCCCATGTAGACACAGGCGGCCCCTCCATTACACCTCCTGTCTGTGCCCATATAGACACAGGCGGCCCCTCCATTACACCTCCTGTCTCTGTCCCCATATAGACATAGGAAGCCCCTCCATTACACCTCCTGTCTGTGCTCCCATATAGACACAGGCGGCCCCTCCATTACACCTCCTGTCTCTGTCCCCATATAGACACAGGCGGCCCCTCCATTACATATACATTATTATATAGATAGCTTTACTCAACTTCAACAACTTATTTGTGTAGGATTTTTTTGTCATTGATTGTGTTACAGTACAGGTGATCGGTGATGATATATTACAGTACAGGGGATGATATATTACAGTTCAGGTGATCGGTGATGATATATTACAGTACAGGGGATGTTATATTACAGTACAGGGGATGATATATTACAGTACAGGGGACGATATATTACAGTACTGGTGATGATATATTACAGTACAGGTGATCGGTGATGATATATTACAGTACAGGGGACGATATATTACAGTACAGGTGATGATATATTACAGTACAGGTGATATATTACAGTACAGGTGATGATATATTACAGTACAGGTGATCGGTGATGATATATTATAGTACAGTGGATGATATATTACAGTACAGGTGATGATATATTACAGTACAGGTGATCGGTGATGATATATTACAGTACGGGTGATGATATATTACAGTACAGGTGATGATATATTATAGTACAGGTGATGATATATTACAGTACAGGGGATGGTATATTTTAGTACAGGGGATGATATATTACAGTACAGGGGACGATATATTACAGTACAGGTGATCGGTGATGCTATATTACAGTACAGGTGATCGGTGATGATATATTACAGTACAGGTGATGATATATTACAGTACAGGTGATCGGTGATGATATATTACAGTACAGGTGATGGTATATTACAGTACAGGTGATGATATATTACAGTACAGGTGATGATATATTACAGTACAGAGGATGATATATTACAGTACAGGTGATCGGTGATGTTATATTACAGTACAGGGGATGATATATTGCAGTACAGAGGATGATATATTACAGTACAGGTGATCGGTGATGTTATATTACAGTACAGGGGATGATATATTGCAGTACAGGTGATCGGTGATGTTATATTACAGTACAGGGGATGATATATTGTAGTACAGAGGATGATATATTACAGTACAGGTGATCGGTGATGATATATTACAGTACAGGTGATCGGTAATGATATATTACAGTACAGGTGATGGTATATTACAGTACAGTTGATGATATATTACAGAACAGGTGATAATATATTATAGTACAGGTGATGATATATTACAGTTCAGGGGATGGTATATTACAGTACAGTGGATGATATATTACAGTACAGGTGATGATATATTACAGTACAGGTGATCGGTGATGCTATATTACAGTACAGGTGATGCTATATTACAGTACAGATGATGATATATTACAGTACAGGGGATGGTATATTACAGTACAGGTGATCGGTGATGATATATTACAGTACAAGTGATCAGTGATGATATATTACAGTACAGGGAATGATATATTACAGTACAGGTGATGATATATTACAGTACAGATGATGATATATTACAGTACAGGTGATGATATATTACAGTACAGGGGATGATATATTACAGTACAGGTGATGGTATATTACAGTACAGGTGATGGTATATTACAGTACAGGGATGATATATTACAGTACAGGGGAAAATTTATTACAGTACAGGTGATGATATATTACAGTACAGGTGATCGGTGATTATATATTACAGTACAGGTGATGATATTAACAGTATAGGTGATTGGTGATGATATATTACAGTACAGGTTATGATATATTATAGTACAGGTGATCGGTGATGATATATTACAGTACAGGTGATCGGTGATGATATATTACAGTACAGGTTATGATATATTATAGTACAGGTGATCGGTGATGATATATTACAGTACAGGTGATCGGTGATGATATATTACAGTACAGGTTATGATATATTATAGTACAGGTGATCGGTGATGATATATTACAGTACAGGTGATCGGTGATGATATATTACAGTACAGGGGATGATATATTACAGTATAGGGGATCGGTGATGATATATTACAGTACAGGTGATGATATATTACAGTACAGGGGATTGGTGATGATATATTACAGTAAAGGTGATGATATATTACAGTACAGGTGATCGGTGATGATATATTACAGTACAGGGGATGATATATTACAGTATAGGGGATCGGTGATGATATATTACAGTACAGGTGATGATATATTACAGTACAGGGGATTGGTGATGATATATTACAGTAAAGGTGATGATATATTACAGTACAGGGGACGATATATTACAGTACAGGTGATGATATATTACAGTACAGGTGATGATATATTACAGTACAGGTGATGATATATTACAGTACAGGGGATTGGTGATGATATATTACAGTACTGGTGATGATATATTACAGTAAAGGTGATGATATATTACAGTACAGGTGATAATATATTATAGTACAGGTGATGATATATTACAGTAAAGGTGATGATATATTACAGTACAGGGGATTGGTGATGATATATTACAGTACTGGTGATAATATATTATAGTACAGGTGATGATATATTACAGTACAGGTGATAATATATTATAGTACAGGTGATGATATATTACAGTACAGGGGATGGTATATTACAGTACAGGGGATGATATATTACAGTACAGGGGATGATATATTACAGTACAGGTGATCGGTGATGCTATATTACAGTACAGGTGATCGGTGATGATATATTACAGTACAGGTGATGATATATTACAGTACAGGTGATGATATATTACAGTACAGGTGATCGGTGATGATATATTACAGTACAGGTGATGATATATTACAGTACAGGTGATCGGTGATGATATTTTACAGTACAGGTGATGATATATTACAGTAAAGGTGATGATATATTACAGTACAGGTGATATATTACAGTACAGGTGATGATATATTACAGTAAAGGTGATGATATATTACAGTACAGGTGATGATATATTACAGTACAGGTGATGATATATTACAGTACAGGTGATCGGTGATGATATATTACAGTACAGGTGATGATATATTACAGTACAGGTGATCGGTGATGATATATTACAGTACAGGTGATGATATATTACAGTACTGGTGATGATATATTACAGTACAGGTGATGGTATATTACAGTACAGGTGATGGTATATTACAGTACAGGTGATCGGTGATGATATATTACAGTACAGGTGATGATATATTACAGTACAGGGGATGATATATTACAGTACAGGGGACGATATATTACAGTACAGGGGACGATATATTACAGTACAGGTGATCGGTAATGATATATTACAGTACAGGTGATGATATATTACAGTACAGGTGATCGGTGATGATATATTACAGTACAGGGGACGATATATTACAGTACAGGTGATGATATATTACAGTACAGGGGACGATATATTATAGTACAGGTGATGATATATTACAGTACAGGTGATCGGTGATGATATATTACAGTACAGGTGATGATATATTACAGTACAGGTGATGATATATTACAGTACAGGTGATCGGTGATGATATATTACAGTACAGGTGATGATATATTACAGTACAGGTGATCGGTGATGATATATTACAGTACAGGTGATGATATATTACAGTACAGGGGATGATATATTACAGTACAGGGGACGATATATTACAGTACAGGGGACGATATATTACAGTACAGGTGATGATATATTACAGTACAGGTGATCGGTAATGATATATTACAGTACAGGTGATGATATATTACAGTACAGGTGATCGGTGATGATATATTACAGTACAGGGGACGATATATTACAGTACAGGTGATGATATATTACAGTACAGGGGACGATATATTATAGTACAGGTGATGATATATTACAGTACAGGTGATCGGTGATGATATATTACAGTACAGGGGATGTTATATTACAGTACAGGGGATGATATATTACAGTACAGGTGATCGGTAATGATATATTACAGTACAGGTGATGGTATATTACAGTACAGGTGATGATATATTACAGTACAGGTGATCGGTAATGATATATTACAGTACAGGGGATGATATATTACAGTACAGGTGATCGGTAATTATATATTACAGTACAGGGGATCGGTAACGATGTATTAGATTACGGTACAGGTGAGCGGAGCAGAATTCTGCGGCTTTAATAGGCGTGGTGTGGGCGTGGTGTGGGCGTGGCGTGCCCGTAGTGTGTGATGCCGGAGCGGCGGCGGTGGCAGTGTGAGGCTGGATGTGATCCGCGCTCAGGACCCTCAGCCGGCGGCGGCAGCGGCACAGGTCAGCTCCGGGGTGGGGGCGGCCGGGGGGGGGGGCTGGGGTCCGCTCTGCTGGAACTTTTCTCTGTGTTATTCCATGTGATCCGGGGGTGCCGAGCCCCCCAACTCCCCGCAGCTGTGCAGAGGAGTCCGGGGCCGCCTCACTGCTACCGACTCATGTGGACCGAGGGCTGTCACTGTCATGTGCAGCTGACCCGGAGCTGTCACTGTCAGGGCTCCTGCCCCTCCTGCCCCCCCTGCTCCCCCTCCACAGCTCCTGCCCCTCCTGCCCCCCCTCCACAGCTCCTGCCCCTCCTGCTCCCCCTCCACAGCTCCTGCCCCTCCTGCTCCCCCTCCACAGCTCCTGCCCCTCCTGCTCCCCCTCCACAGCTCCTGCCCCTCCTGCCCCCCCTCCACAGCTCCTGCCCCTCCTGCTCCCCCTCCACAGCTCCTGCCCCTCCTGCCCCCCCTCCACAGCTCCTGCCCCTCCTGCCCCCCCTCCACAGCTCCTGCCCCTCCACAGCTCCTGCCCCTCCACAGCTCCTGCCCCTCCACAGCTCCTGCCCCTCCTGCCCCTCCTGCCCCTCCTGCTCCCCCTGCTCCCCTTGCTCCCCCTGCTCCCCCCTCCACCCCTCCTGCCCCCCCCCCCTCCCCCCCTCCTGCCCCCCCCCCCCCCTCCCCAGCTCCTTCCCCTTCTGCCTCCCCTCCTGCCCCCCCCCCCTGCTCCCCCTCCACAGCTCCTCCCCCTCCTGCCCCCCCACCTCTACAGCTTCTGTCCCTCCTGCCCCCCGACCTACACAGCTCCTGCCCCCCGTCCTACACAGCTCCTGCCCCCCGTCCTACACAGCTCCTGCCCCCCGTCCTACACAGCTCCTGCCCCCCGACCTACACAGCTCCTGCCCCCCCCTCCACAACTCCTGCCCCCCCTCCACAACTCCTTCCCCCCCCCTCCACAGCTCCTGCCCCCACTCCACAGCTCCTGCCCCCCCCCCTCCACAGCTCCTTCCCCCCCCTCCACAGCTCCTGCCCCCCCCCTCCACAGCTCCTGCCCCCCCCCTCCACAGATCCTGCCCCCCCCCCCCCCCGATATCTTCTTAATAAAATTAGAATTTTAGTTGTGACTATTGTTGCAAGAAATTATAAGCTCAGACTCTTTAGATGAATCTTTGTGGGGGGGCTGTGTCCGTCCGAGATTCTCCCTGCACGATGGTGGGTAGTGAGGCGAGCGCGGGGCGGCACGGGCTTCATTGTCAGAATATTCGGTAGGAAACGTTCACCTACAGAAAAGGTCGGTTTTGTAAACAGGGAAATGGGGGGGGGGATTGGGGATGGACCGGCTGCCGAGCGTGAAATTATACCGCCCTCCGTTTGTCTCTCCGATGATGGAAACATTTTTCTCCGTTCATACAGAATTAGAGTTTTTTTTAATTTTAATTTTTTAATTGTTTTTTTAATTTTAAATATGTGGATTTTTTTTGCGTTGCCTTTAGTAGTGTGAGGTTGTGGTGGAGCGGCGTCTCCGTGTTGTGTGCGTCTGGTCAGGACACAATTGATGGTGTCATCGTGTGCAGAGGACGTTGCTGCCGCCGCTCAGGAAAGTTGCCGGAATCGTTGGGGATGTGGTGGCTCCTGCTGCTCTTCCCTCCACACTTGGTTTAGTTTGGATCCTGGGCGCAGTTTTGGGGACCATCTCCACCGTCAGCCGCCTCTCATGGCAGCGGGGCTCTGGCGTCGGCGCTGCCTTGTTTTTCATGTCGCTTTGAAGCTCCTCGGGAGAAGTCAGAGTGAGTCGGATTGTAAAAAGGTGCAATTATGTGGCTGATTGCGAGGACGGCCGCCTATTTAGTTTCATTATCCCTAAGACGCATTATGTTCCCCCCATCACTGGGAAAGTGGCCGGAGAGTGTTTGGAGCGGGGGGAGGCGGTGGGGGCTGTAATAGCGGCAGCACGATTAGACCCACAGCTGCAAAACCGAGATATCAGCCGCTCACAATTACACACAAATTTACTGGGGGGATTAGCACGGCCGTCTCTGCTTTTACTTTCTGCTCTTCATGTCCCTTTTAATGTTTTATTTGATTTTCTCCTAGATTTTGTTGTGCTCATTTTTTTTCCCCCAACCCCAAGTCACCGACCAGCCGCCCCCCACTATATAATTGCACTTGAGTGTGAACCCTGGAGGTGCGGTGGTTGTGAGCTTGTATACGTTGCGAGATTCTCCCCCCCCCCCCCCAATATGCTGTATTTTTATCTGCCCCATACGCTGTAATTGTACCAACCCCCCCCCCCCCCCCCCCCATACGCTATAATTTTAGCCCCCCCAATCGTCCTTTCCTGGTGCAATGTACGGCGTGTTATGCTTTGCCAAAGTAGATCATGGAAGGGTGGGGGGGCTGAGGTTGGGGGTGGAGAATAAAAGCGAACGGGGAAGAGAAAGGAGGAGATGGGGATAACATTGGAGCCCAACGCCATTTTTTTTTTTTCCCTGAGCATTGTCGCTTGTGATTATATGTCGCAATCTTGAGGAAAAAATAGGGGGTTGTCTGGTGCGTGGGGGGGGGGGGGGGCTGTCATGGAAAGATCCCCATCGGAGCCTAAATAAGGCTGAGGGTTAGGAGTGTAATGGAGTGCTAATGATTCCGGGTAACCATCCATGACATTGGCTGGAGGATGGGAGCGCTCCTACCCTGCTGCACCGCTGACCTTCTCCCCAACACCAAGGAAGGCGGCTTAAGTCGTGGGGTGTACTCGTCGGTGGGGCCATCTTATTTACCTCCACAAGGGGGGGGCTTCGGCTGTGCATTTGAATACATGGAAAGCTTGCGCAGTAGCGCAGAGAATTGTCATACCCAGCGCGTGTTTGGGCGCCGCCCCCTTACCTCATCGCTTCACCCCCTTCTTTTTTTTTATTTTTTTAATTTCCCTTTAAAATGATCAGGACTGATTTCTCATGCACCCTTTCATTGCCGTCCTTCCCTCTAAGCGTTTACATCTGTCGTTACATCTGATGGCATCCGGCTCGCTGTTACTACTATTATTATTATTAATGCTTTTTACCTTTTTTTTTTTCTTGGGTTTAGAGTTTCACATTGCTAAGGACCCAGGTATTTTTTTTTTTTGTTCTGTTTTCGTAGCAGACCAGACCCCCCCCTGGTCCCACTTTTGCTGTTCAGCCCCCCGTTGGGTGGTGGGTTGGGGCTGGGAGGACTGATTGCTGTCTCTTCTCATCAGCTGTTAGATAGGTGTGTAGAGAGCGGGCGATTTGGATGGTCCCGGTGCCCTTGATGGTGTGGCGCACACAGCTGACACTCTGTTGTGTCAAGGTCTTGTGTAGAGCGGGGGTGATGGTGGGAGATTGACACCATGTCAGCTCGGGGCTGGAGTGGCGCTGATGTGGAGGCAATCATGCCCTGATTAGCTGAAGAGGAATCCTGCTCATTCTCCTATGCCAGTCAGCAGAGCGCCTGTCTGTCAGCCGGCGGGCCGCGTGCTGGACGCCGTCTGCAGGAAAACACCAGCACACTTATTATGTCTATACAGGCTTATGACTCTTATGGGTTACATAGGACTGCCTCCTGTATGTAATCTATGGATCTAATGTATGGGTTACATAGGACTGCCTGCTGTATGTAATCTATAGATCTACTGGATGTGTTACATAGGACTGCCTCCTGTTTGTAATTTATAGATCTACTGGATGTGTTACATAGGACTGCCTCCTGTTTGTAATCTATAGATCTACTGGATGTGTTACATAGGACTGCCTCCTGTATGTAATCTATAGATCTACTGGATGTGTTACATAAGACTGCCTCCTGTATGTAATCTATATATGTAGCGTATGAATTGCCTTGGACCCCTCCCTGCATCTATTCTAACCATACAATGTGTCTATTACATGGGACTGCCTCTCATATACATCAAGTGTATTTAGTACATAGGACCACACCCTGCATATCGTCCAAAGAACATTTCTATACAGACAATGTATACTGGACCCAATGCGTGTCTGAATGCTGCCATGTGTATACTATAAAGCCCTATATTACCTGATCAGGATTCAGGCTCAAGTACAGCCATTATGTGAATTATTTCTGCAGTGAGTTTTACTTAGGACTGCTCCCTGTATGTCAGGGATAGGTCTGGTATGTTACATAGGACTGCTCCCTGTATGTCAGGGATAGGTCTGGTATGTTACATAGGACTGCTCCCTGTATGTAGCGGATAGGTCTGGTATGTTACATAGGACTGCTCCCTGTATGTCAGGGATAGGTCTGGTATATTACATAGGACTGCTCCCTGTATGTCGGGGATCGGTCTGGTATGTTACATAGGACTGCTCCCTGTATGTCGGGGATAGGTCTGGCATGTTACATAGGACTGCTCCCTATATGTCAGGGATAGGTCTGGTATGTTACATAGGACTGCTCCCTGTATGTAGCGGATAGGTCTGGTATGTTACATAGGACTGCTCCCTGTATGTAGGGGATAGGTCTGGTATATTACATAGGACTGCTCCCTGTATGTCGGGGATCGGTCTGGTATGTTACATAGGACTGCTCCCTGTATGTCGGGGATAGGTCTGGTATGTTACATAGGACTGCTCCCTGTATGTAGGGGATAGGTCTGGTATGTTACATAGGACTGCTCCCTGTATGTAGGGGATAGGTCTGGTATGTTACATAGGACTGCTCCCTGTATGTAGGGGATAGGTCTGGTATGTTACATGGGACTGCTCCCTGTATGTAGGGGATAGGTCTGGTATATTACATGGGACTGCTCCCTGTATGTAGAGGATAGGTCTGGTATGTTACATAGGACTGCTCCCTGTATGTAGGGGATAGGTCTGGTATGTTACATGGGACTGCTCCCTGTATGTAGGGGATAGGTCTGGTATGTTACATAGGTCACATACTTACAGTATATAGTTTTACTGTCTGTTTTGTAAATCCACAATTAATCCAGTTACATAGGACTGCACCTAATACTGACTGCTATCCCCCTATGTTCTGTAGATGTAATGTATGTGTAACATAGGGCTGTTTCCCTGTATACCTGCTGCCCCTATACTGACTGCTTGTCTCATATATATACCTGCTGCCCCTATACTGACTGCTTGTCTCATATATATACCTGCTCCCCCTTATACTGACTGCTTGTCTCATATATATATACCTGCTCCCCCTTATACTGACTGCTTGTCTCATATATATATACCTGCGCCCCCTTATACTGACTGCCGTTCTCCTATATACCTCCCCCCCCTTATACTGACTGCCGTTCTCCTATATACCTGCTCCCCCTTATACTGACTGCTGTTCCCCTATATACCTGCTCCCCCTTATACTGACTGCTGTTCCCCTATATACCTGCTCCCCCTTATACTGACTGCTGTTCCCCTATATACCTCCCCCCTTATACTGACTGCTGTTCCCCTATATACCTCCCCCCTTATACTGACTGCTGTTCCCCTATATACCTCCCCCCTTATACTGACTGCTGTTCCCCTATATACCTCCCCCCTTATACTGACTGCTGTTCCCCTATATACCTCCCCCCTTATACTGACTGCTGTTCCCCTATATACCTCCCCCCTTATACTGACTGCTGTTCCCCTATATACCTCCCCCCTTATACTGACTGCTGTTCCCCTATATACCTCCTCACCTTATACTGACTGCTGTTCCCCTATATACTTGCTCCCCCCCCTTATACTGACTGCTGTTCCCTTATATATCTTAAGGAGGGGTCACACCTCATACTGACTGGTGGCTGGGCTGTATACGGCCGAAGGGGGCACACATTATATATACTGACTGGTGGCTGGGCTGTATACGGCCGAAGGGGGCACACATTATATATACTGACTGGTGGCTGGGCTGTATGCGGGTGGAGGGGGCACACATTATATATACTGACTGGTGGTGACTGAGATGTATACGGCCGGAGGGGGCACACATTATATATACTGACTGGTGGTGACTGAGATGTATACGGCCGGAGGGGGCACACATTATATATACTGACTGGTGGTGACTGAGATGTATACGGCCGGAGGGGGCACACATTATATATACTGACTGGTGGTGACTGAGATGTATACGGCCGGAGGGGGCACACATTATATATACTGACTGGTGACTGAGATGTATACGGCCGGAGGGGGCACACATTATATATACTGACTGGTGACTGAGATGTATACGGCCGGAGGGGGCACACATTATATATACTGACTGGTGACTGAGATGTATACGGCCGGAGGGGGCACACATTATATATACTGACTGGTGACTGAGATGTATACGACCGGAGGGGGCACACATTATATATACTGACTGGTGGTGACTGAGATGTATACGGCCGGAGCGGGCACACATTATATATACTGACTGGTGACTGAGATGTATGCGGGTGGAGGGGGCACACATTATATATACTGACTGGTGACTGAGATGTTTACGGCCGGAGGGGGCACACATTATATATACTGACTGGTGACTGAGATGTATACGGCCGGAGGGGGCACACATTATATATACTGACTGGTGACTGAGATGTATACGGCCGGAAGGGGCACACATTATATATACTGACTGGTGGTGACTGAGATGTATACGGCCGGAGGGGGCACACATTATATATACTGACTGGTGACTGAGATGTATACGGCCGGAGGGGGCACACATTATATATACTGACTGGTGACTGAGATGTATACGGCCGGAGGGGGCACACATTATATATACTGACTGGTGACTGAGATGTATACGGCCGGAGGGGGCACACATTATATATACTGACTGGTGACTGAGATGTATACGACCGGAGGGGGCACACATTATATATACTGACTGGTGGTGACTGAGATGTATACGGCCGGAGCGGGCACACATTATATATACTGACTGGTGACTGAGATGTATACGGCCGGAGGGGGCACACATTATATATACTGACTGGTGACTGAGATGTTTACGGCCGGAGGGGGCACACATTATATATACTGACTGGTGACTGAGATGTATACGGCCGGAGGGGGCACACATTATATATACTGACTGGTGACTGAGATGTATACGGCCGGAGGGGGCACACATTACGTATAGTTGACCGGAGGGGCCTGGCTGTGTTTTGCCCTCGGCACCGCTAGGTTTGCGCTGTAGGATTAGGGAGGCTTCCGCCTCCGGTGTGACTCACTACATCTGTCTCGATCAGCGATATTTGCTGCATTAGTCGGATTATAGGGGACACCACTGAGACACCTTTGTGGTGATGTTGTTGGGGGCCCTGTGAGCCCCCCAGACTGGTGATGGCGGAGCGTAGCATTGTTGGGCCGCTGCGTTCTTCCCCGGCTATAGACTAGTTACATGGCGGTAATTGCTGTAGATGTGTAATCAATGTGCGTCCGTCCCCTGGAGACCGCTGCATCCTCGGCCTGTGAATAGATCTGTGCGGCTGGTGATATAGTAGTACAATACTAGTAATCCACTACATCCCATCAGATCAGTGATGGCCGCTGCCGGCCCACTCACCCTCACTGTGTATTGGGGGAGCCGACCTGGAGGTGAAGGTATTGGTCCTGGAGCTTGCGCTCTAGCTGTGCGTCTAGACTAGAAATGGTTAATATGCAGGAGGTCAGCGGCTGTCACGGTGTGATCTAGTGCCTGGTCTTTTGTTAGGGCCCATGCTAATAGAAACTGGCATTTCTTCTGTGGCAGAGCACTGCATGATGGTAAACTCACCTCAGTATTCTCCTTAAGCAGCCATTATTCTAGCTGACCATAGCATGTGATCCCTGTACCAGTAGTTACTGCCACCTCTCTGACCCCCTCCTCTGTACCCCAGCCCCATACACTCCATCACTGGCCTGAGGGGAGCCCCCCACCGACCTGACCCCCCTGAGGGGAGCCCCATACACTCCATCACTGGCCTGAGGGGAGCCCCCTCACCGACCTGACCCCCCTGAGTGGAGCCCCATATACTCAATCACTGGCCTGAGGGGAGCCCCCCCACCGACCTGACCCCCCTGAGTGGAGCCCTTATATACTCAATCACTGGCCTGAGGGGAGCCCTGCACACACCTGACCCCACCTGAGGGGAGCCCCCCACAGACCTGAGCCCCCTGAGGAAAGCCCTGCACCGACCTGACCCCCCTGAGGGGAGCCCCATACACTCCATCACTGGCCTGAGGGGAGCCCCCCCCACCGACCTGACCCCCCCCCTAAGAGAGGAACTCCTCCAACCTGACTCCTGAACCTCTGAGGGAGACTCCAGACTTGTCATCTTGTCTTTTGAGTGCCCATTCTTAGCCCCTGTTCACATCATGTTTATGGCTGTGCTTCTGGATGCATTATCACCTCTAAAGCGTCATTAATGTCAGTCCATGAGAGCGATCAATAACCACATCAAACCTCTCACATAGCGTCATCCTGATTCATGAGACTCTATTCACACTGTTCGTAGTTTACTGTGTATATACCTCCGCTCTGGGGTATCTGCGGAGCCTCTCTGGGCGGTCTCCCCTGCGGAGCCTCTCTGGGCGGTCTCCCCTGCGGAGCCTCTCTGGGCGGTCTCCCCTGCGGAGCCTCTCTGGGCGGTCTCCCCTGCGGAGCCTCTCTGGGCGGTCTCCCCTGCGGAGCCTCTCTGGGCGGTCTCCCCTGCGGAGCCTCTCTGGGCGGTCTCCCCTGCGGAGCCTCTCTGGGCGGTCTCCCCTGCGGAGCCTCTCTGGGCGGTCTCCCCTGCGGAGCCTCTCTGGGCGGTCTCCCCTGCGGAGCCTCTCTGGGCGGTCTCCCCTGCGGAGCCTCTCTGGGCGGTCTCCCCTGCGGAGCCTATGGTACAAATCTTCATTAATTTATTCAAAGGAAAAATCTGAAATTAGTAGTTGGTAGGATTTGGGGATGTTTGACTGCCCCAGGATGTAACTCAGGATCAGTAATGTATGTACACAGTGACCCCACCAGCAGTATAGTGAGTGCAGCTCTGGGGTATAATACAGGATGTAACTCAGGATCAGTAATGTATGTACATAGTCACCCCACCAGCAGAATAGTGAGTGCAGCTCTGGAGTATACTGGATAGAAGTCAGTTTTTCTGTTTCAATTATTTTTATCAGGATTTATATTATAACAAAGACAGTGTATATGTCAGATAAAAGAAATACAAACAATAAACAATTTCCATTATTTAAATTGTACTTCTCTACTAAGTATATCTTATCGCAGTGGCCGAAATTGAGATGTGAAGGTGTGCAATACAATGGAAGGAACAAAAGAGGAGATAAATGCAGACTGGTTAAAGAATAACTTCAAGAATTAACAATATGAACAGAGCATCACCCCTCTGGGAAAAATATAAACCCAATATTAGAATTGTAGGCAAATATACATACCAATACATGATAAGAGACTCTTATAGTAAAATATCGACTGTTTTCAAGGCTACCAGATATTTAGAAATGTACCACCTGATTTCCATAGGCTCATTGTTACATCTATTGTGGTCATGTTCCCATGTATCATACATATGATTGAAACAGAAGTCAGTTTTTCTGATGTTGGGGTGCTGGTTGTCCCCAGAATACGGCTCTTACATGTGAGTACACATATCCTGGAGCCCCCCGCCTCACTGGGTATAGCGCTCACCTGTGTCCTCTATAGACTCTCCAGGTGTCGGGTTGCCTTGGGTCAGATCGGCTTCCATGCGCAGTGTATGGCTCAGGTTACCTGTGTACTCTCCCCTGTACAGGTGATAGATATGGGGCACGTGTAGGTGTTTGTACAGCTGTGTGAGACCCTGGTGGTCTGCAGGGACCCCTCAGTGTATGTGTGACCCAGATGTTTCATAAGTGGAGTATAGTGCCCTGTGCAGTTGTCGCCTGTAGATGCGAGCTCTGGCGGTTCCTGTGTTTCATCCATTGTGGGCAGTTCAGTGGTATATGTTGGTGCTACGTCAGTAAAGGTTTAGTCTTACTTAATTCTGTGAGGGATCCTCGCTGTCTCATTGTGACCTCAGGTGGTGGGATCCCTGCTGTCTCATGGTAATGTCACGTGGTGGGAACCCCTGCTGTCTCATGGTGACGTCACGTGGTGGGAACCCCTGCTGTCTCATGGTGACGTCACGTGGTGGGATCCCTGCTGTCTCATTGTGACGTCACGTGGTGGGATCCCTGCTGTCCCATGGTGACGTCACGTGGTGGGATCCCTGCTGTCCCATGGTGACGTCACGTGGTGGGATCCCTGCTGTCCCATGGTGACGTCACGTGGTGGGATCCCTGCTGTCCCATGGTGACGTCACGTGGTGGGATCCCTGCTGTCCCATGGTGACGTCACGTGGTGGGATCCCTGCTGTCCCATGGTGACGTCACGTGGTGGGATCCCTGCTGTCCCATGGTGACGTCACGTGGTGGGATCCCTGCTGTCCCATGGTGACGTCACGTGGTGGGATCCCTGCTGTCCCATGGTGACGTCACGTGGTGGGATCCCTGCTGTCCCATGGTGACGTCACGTGGTGGGATCCCTGCTGTCCCATGGTGACGTCACGTGGTGGGATCCCTGCTGTCCCATGTGACGTCACGTGGTGGGATCCCTGCTGTCCCATGGTGACGTCACGTGGTGGGATCCCTGCTGTCCCATGGTGACGTCACGTGGTGGGATCCCTGCTGTCCCATGGTGACGTCACGTGGTGGGATCCCTGCCGTCTCATTGTGACCTCAGGTGGTGGGATCCCCGCTATCTCATTGTGACCTCAGGTGGGGGGATCCCTGCTGTCTCATGGTGACGTCACGTGGTGGGATCCCTGCTGTCTCATTGTGACCTCAGGTGGTGGGATCCCTGCTCTCTCATGGTAATGTCACGTGGTGGGAACCCCTGCTCTCTCATGGTGACCTTGCATGGTGGGAACCCCTGCTCTCTCATGGTGACCTCGCGTGGAGGGATCCCCGCTCTCTCATGGTGACCTCGCGTGGAGGGATCCCCGCTCTCTCATGGTGACGTCATGTGGAGTGTCATACTTTGGTCACATGACTTGGATGGCTTTAGCTCTTGGGCGTGTAGCTCTAGTCTGAACCCTGAAACAAGGTTAACGTGACCCTGTCGCCCCCTTTCTGCAGGATCATGTCTCTGTACAGGTGTACGGGGTAAATGTAGCAGTTTTCTTACCTTATTTTATATCATGCGTCATGCTGCTTGTTCCAGTGAAAGTGATATATTATCAACTGCAGATTATGCTAACTGGGTGTGACTTCATTGGCACATAGGCCCTTTTGGGCCAGCCTGTTCTAATAGTCGTCGAGGGGGCGGGGGCTGACGTCATAGAGGGGCAGGGCCAATGGTGATGATGAAGGCGGGGCTAAGTGGCACTGATACGGTAAAGCCACGCCCACTTAACAAAATCTGCAGTTGATAAAAGATCACTTTTCACTTGAGCAAGCACAATGATGTATGATATAAAATAAGATATGAAATCTGGTTAATTTACCCCGTACACCGGGGGGGGTTGAGGAGTTATAGTCGGGGGATGGGATATAAAGGGGGGGTAGGATATAGAGGTGGGGGATGTGATATAAGGGAAGGTAGCATATAGAGGGGTGGGGGATGTGATATAAGGTGGGGTAGGATATAGGGGTGGGGGATGTGATATAAGGTGGGGTAGGATATAGGGGTGGGGGATGTGATAAGGGGGGGTAGGATATAGGGGTGCAGGAAGTGATATAAGGTGGGTAGGATATAGGGGTGGGGATGTGATATAAAGGGGGGGTAGCATATAGAGGTGGGGGATGTGATATAAGGGGCATAGGATATAGGGGTGGGGGATGTGATATAAGGGGAGGTAGCATATAGAGGGGTGGGGGATGTGATAAGGGGGGTAGGATATAGGGGTGGGGGATGTGATATAAAGGGGGGTAGGATATAGGGGTGGGGGATGTGATATAAGGGGTGGTAGGATATAGGGGTGGGGGATGTGATATAAGGGGGGTAGGATATAGGGGTGGGGGATGTGATATAAGGGGGGGTAGGATATAGAGGTGGGGGATGTGATATAGGGGGGTAGGATATAGAGGTGGGGGAGGTAGCATATATAGGGCTGGGGGATGTGATATAGGGGGGGTAGGATATAGGGGTGGGGAATGTGATATAAGGGGGGTAGGATATAGGGGTGGGGGGTGTGATATAAGGGGAGGTAGCATATAGAGCGGGGGGAGTAGGATATAGGGGTGGGGGATGTGATATAAGGGGGGTAGGAAATAGAGGTGGGGGATGTGATATAAGGGTAGGTAGCATATAGAGGGGTGGGGGATGTGATATAAGGTGGGGTAGGATATAGGGGTGGGGGATGTCATATAAGGGGAGGTAGGATATAGGGGTGGGGATGTGATATAAGGGGGGTAGGATATAGTGGTGGGGATGTGATATAAGGGGAGGTAGGATATAGGGGTGGGGGATGTCATATAGGGGGGTAGGATATAGGGGTGGGAGATGTGATATAAGGGGAGGTAGGATATAGGGGTGGGAGATGTGATATAAGGGGAGGTAGGATATAGGGGTGGGGGATGTGATATAAGGGGAGGTAGGATATAGGGGTGTGGGATGTGATATAAGGGGGGTAGGATATAGTGGTGGGGGATGTGATATAAGGGGAGTAGGATATAGTGGTGGGGATGTGATATAGGGGGGTAGGATAAAGGGGTGGGGGATGTGATATAGGGGGTAGGATAAAGGGGTGGGAGATGTGATATAGGGGGTAGGATAAAGGGGTAGGGGATGTGATATAAGAGGGGGTAGGATATAGGGGTGGGGGATGTGATATAAGGGGAGGTAGGATATAGGGGTGGGAGATGTGATATAAGGGGAGGTAGGATATAGGGGTGGGGGATGTGATATAAGGGGAGGTAGGATATAGGGGTGTGGGATGTGATATAAAGGGGGGTAGGATATAGTGGTGGGGGATGTGATATAAGGGGAGTAGGATATAGTGGTGGGGATGTGATATAGGGGGGTAGGATAAAGGGGTGGGGGATGTGATATAGGGGGTAGGATAAAGGGGTGGGAGATGTGATATAGGGGGTAGGATAAAGGGGTAGGGGATGTGATATAAGAGGGGGTAGGATATAGGGGTGGGGGATGTGATATAAGAGGGGGTAGGATATAGGGGTGGGGGATGTGATATAAGGTGGGTAGGATATAGGGGTGGGGGATGTGATATAAGGTTGGTAGGATATAGGGGTGGGGGATGTGATATAAGGTGGGTAGGATATAGGGGTGGGGGATGTGATATGTGGTATAGGGGTGGGGGATGCCTGACTCCTGTGTTTTGGGGTGCTTACTGCCTCTTCCTCGGACGAGTTGACCTTTCCGATTTCTTATCACTACTATGGAGGCATGTCTGACAATCTGCATAGTGTCTCCGCCTTCCCCCCCGCCACACCTGCTGGGGTCGGGGGCGCCCCTTTCTGGGGTCGGGGGCGCCCCTTTCTGGGGTCGGGGGCGCCCCTTGCTGGGGTCGGGGGCGCCCCTTGCTGGGGTCGGGGGCGCCCCTTGCTGCCGCTGGGGTCGGGGGCGCCCCTTGCTGCCGCTGGGGTCGGGGGCGCCCCTTGCTGCCGCTGGGGTCGGGGGCGCCCCTTGCTGCCGCTGGGGTCGGGGGCGCCCCTTGCTGCCGCTGGGGTCGGGGGCGCCCCTTGCTGCCGCTGGGGTCGGGGGCGCCCCTTGCTGCCGCTGGGGTCGGGGGCGCCCCTTGCTGCCGCTGGGGTCGGGGGCGCCCCTTGCTGCCGCTGGGGTCGGGGGCGCCCCTTGCTGCCGCTGGGGTCGGGGGCGCCCCTTGCTGCCGCTGGGGTCGGGGGCGCCCCTTGCTGCCGCTGGGGTCGGGGGCGCCCCTTGCTGCCGCTGGGGTCGGGGCCCCCCTTGCTGCCGCTGGGGTCGGGGGCGTCCCTTGCTGCCGCTGGGGTCGGGGGCGCCCCTTGCTGCCGCTGGGGTCGGGGGCGCCCCTTGCTGCCGCTGGGGTCGGGGGCGCCCCTTGCTGCCGCTGGGGTCAGGGGACCTCTGTTGGGGTGGGATTATCCGGGGGCTCGCGGGCTGTAGTCTATTATCTGACACCTCTCTCCTTCTCTCCATAGATGTGAATGGGGATTGATAACGCTCTGAAGACCTAGAACAGTTATTCTGCACGACCTCCTGGCCTCCAGCAGCTGTGAGAGAAGACTGTTCTGTCGGAGAAGACTGGTTCCCTGTGCTGCTTTGTGAAGACCCCGGATTTTTCTCCTCTTTGCTCTTTTCCTCCCAGTCTGTTTTCATCACCTTGTGCACATCACAATGTCCTCTGGCCTTTGCTCTCTCAGCCTCACTCTTCATCTAAGCTTTCTCCTGGGCTCTGTCTTAGGCTTGAGCTTAGGACTTGAGTTTATGGGACTTCCCAACCAGTGGGCCCGCTACCTGCGCTGGGATGCCAGCACTCGCAGTGACCTCAGCTTCCAGCTCAGGACCAATGTTTCCACCGGCCTTCTGAT